>JARHVA010002013.1:825000-855000 GCA_037957365.1 Torreya grandis | reverse complement strand
TTTTAGATAAAGTGGAGGGAATCCACGCAATGCCTTGGTCGTATAGATGTATAAATTTTCTTATGAAAGTTATAATGTGATGAAAGAATGTTTGGATGAATTTCATAAATTTAAGTATTTTTAAAGGTGTAATAATTACACATTAATGATTAAATTACAAATAATTGTATCAATTTCTACTCCTCAAAACAATATTCAGGTTATCACATATGAAAATTCTAATAACAACCCATTTCCACCGAAAGGACCTAACACATCTTCACTATTAAAGAACAATGATACATCCATAAAAACCAATAAATGTATAGACAAGAATGAACTTGGATACAATAATGTTGAATACATGAATAAAGGAAAGCCAATATATAAATGTTTGAATTATTACAATTTTCTAATTAAAAGCATTTATTTTAAAAATCTTTGTCTACGTATAAGGGAAAATAAACTAATATAATAGTTGATGCACATGTTTCTATTTATAAGGAAATGACTAAAAGTCCTTATTTCATCTTAAAAATCCATTTTTATGGGGAAAAATTACATAATTATTGGGTTTATTCAAGTGATTTGGCTAACATGGTACCTTTCTAAATTTTCTAGAATTTAGGTTTGACACTTGCTAGTCAAACAAGAATGAAGCTCAGATAGAAAAATATAAAGTGATGGCGTTTCATGAATTAAATCACACTCACGTGTACTTCCATTGAAATCTAAGGGTAAAATATATTTTCAACTTTAAATTGGTTTATATACTAGATGAATATGGCATGATGTGTAGCATATATTGGCCAATAATGTTAAATAGATATATGGTGAGTGATTTCTCCCATATGTGGCTCCCATGTTGTGTTACACCCAATGAAATCAAAATTTAGAGAGAGACAAAAATGATACGTTTAATCATATAATAAAACAAGACCAATGAAATATTGTATCTTAATTCAGAGCTTGGGGCCTATAAAATTGAGTGTAAGATAAAATCTTGTGATAACATGACTATCAACATGTTATTTGTGCAAGATAAATCAATAAATTAATGTGAACAACTCCAAAATGGGATTCAAGAGATGGAAAATTTAGATGAAGAAGATAAATATTATGCACCTAAAGCATCCTCATCTCATATAATTTCCCTTTCATAAATGGATTTAAATAATGTTGAACCACATAAAATATGGTTGTTAGTGCAAATTTTCAGCATTGGGCATAATGAAGGATGCAATAAGTGGTCTTAAACATTATAGTCTAAGTTTAAAAGAAGATTTCACAAGATATAGAGATAAAAACATCACCATTTTAAATATATCAACAAATAATTCAACCTTAGAGGATGAAACCAAAAGGTCATTATTAATTGAGGAACATAACATATGCAATATTGAGATTGAGAAAGGGAACAAGTATTTTATCATTTATGAAACAAACACATCTAAAATTCCACAATAAATAACTAAATAACATCTATGGATGCTAAATATTAATGGTTATAACTCCAAACATAGGTGTGGTGTTATAATTTAAATTATTCATTCAAAGAGTAATGTCTTATTTAGATGCACTAATGTTGTAATTTTATTACATGAATAAAGTAGATGATTATTTAACAATTGTTCATGGGATCCATTTCTTTTGTGGAGGAAAGTTAAAAACTTTATGGTATTAAGTGACTAAATATTGGTGGTCAATAAAGTTAGAAGATAGTATGCTTGTAATTAAATGTCCTTGACAAGGTATCATAACCATGTATAAAATTACATATAAAATTTTGTCTACTTCAATATATAAATTATACCTTATAGAATAAAATATATGATAAATGAATATCCATTACTAAGTTGAATATGTTTTTAGTGGATTTAGTATCTACTCCATCCATTATGGATAAAGTTAAAAACTTGTAGGTGAACATTGATTGAGGTGGCTTTTAGATCTACTTGCTAGCTTTGGCATTCTTTATAGACTAGAGGTGTTGATGAGATCTATTGGGAATTAGAAATATTTACCTATGTTTAAGTTAGGTTTGTGTTTTTTAATCGACTAAAATTATATGCCTCTACACTTAATTTTGGCATTAGAAGAAATCTATAGTTCTATACTTAGATATGAGTCATTAGCTCATATAAGAAGTTAAGATTTGAGGTATGGATTTATAAGATGAAACGAGGCATTGACCAAAAATTAAGGCATCCCAAAAATGAATTTTTATCCTTTTCCAAACTTGAATATTTTCTTAAGGTGTATTAATCCACTCTCTAGGGAATGGATCTATCTCTTTTAGATCTAAGGCATTGGAATTCTACTTTGAATTAGAAACAGAATCTAAGGTGGCATCATATATCTTCACTCACATAATCTTCCTAAGCAATTAAAGAGATTCATCACTAATTCTAACCCACTCTTTCTCTTCTCAAAACAACCTCATTATTAATTTTTTGCCTCAAGAAAAAGAAAAATTTACTTGCACACATATTGAGGTAACTAGGAGGATCATTTTTCATGTTGATTATTATTTTTTAGCTAGTGGTTCAATTCCAATTCCATTGAGTGGATGGATGAATATATTCCTATCTAATTTTGTCATAAATTTTAGTTTGTAGTGTCTTTTTAAATATTTTGATGCATTTTATGGGAAATTTTAATGCCTAAATTTTTTGAATCATAACTCAAATTTGAGTTCTATTTGTTTTAAAAGTACATGGTTTTCAATTATCTATCCATTAGTTTTATTAATTTTTAAAAATTTGCTAATTTTATAAAGTGCTAAATCGGGGAGGGTCCTTAATATAATATTTTGGGGGTGTTATTTTTGTACCCATTTTGTGCACCCTTTTTTCTCTTTTGTGATTCCTTAGCATGGATTATACTATTATTATTTACCATTTTGAGCCTTTGACTACACATAATTACCATTCATGGAGACATCAAATGGAAACAATCATAAAGTGTAAAGAATTATGGTCTCTAATGAATGAAACTCATCCATAATTTACAAATATATTTGAAAAATTTTAGCATCAATGCATGTTTAAAGAGTGTATGGGTTTCATTAAGGGTTATGTGAGTGACAATATTTTGTTTCATTTGGATGGGTATGATTCTCCATTCACAGTATGGGTGAAGGTAATGGGTTTGTTTGGGAAATTAGATCACTTGAGATCCATACATCTCGAAGTGGAGATTACTTCACTAAATCAAAATAACTTTGCCTCTATTGTAGACTAGCTCACTAAATTTAAGCATTTTTTTACACAGATAAAGGGGAATGGATGAAATAAAAAAGATGAAGAGTGTGTGTACTTGATTTTATTTGCATTGAGTGGACCATTCCAAAAAATTTCTTATACTTTTTTATCTAGTATGGATACATTAGGATCCACATTCAAAATGTCAGATCTAGAGTTGGCTTATGAGATAATTACTAGGGAGGAATCCAAATTGTCTCACCTTTAGTCTTACAACTCTTAAAAAAAATTAGTGGCCTCACATCCTAAAACTAAGGGAAAACTAAGGGTAAGAAGAAGAACACTCATCCATCTCAAAATACACCTAATACAAACAATAATATATCTAAACCTAAACAATCTTCTAAATCCAATAATAAGTCTAACCTATCTTGTTCCTATTATGGGAGCACTAATCATGAAGAGTCTAGGTGTTTCAATAGAATGCAATTAGGAAACACAAGATTTTAATCTCAACTCTGGATGCCATTAAGAAACACAACATTTTAATCTCAACTCCTTCTCCATCAAATGGGCATGGGAAAGCACATAATTTTATAGGAAGATCATAGTTAGTTATTTCAGATAGTTTGGTTCTAGATTTTGGTGCTTCACACCATGTGACTTCTTCCAAGGAGTCATTTATATCTCATAGTTTGTGTTCAATTTATAATATTGAGGTTAGATATTCCTCTTTAATTTATGTTAAGGGTAAGGGCGACATATAGATAGATTGTGGTCTCATTGCTAATGCATTCTATGTTCCATACATCACCACCAATCTACTTCTATTTTATCAAAATTTCCATTCTAGTTTGGGAAGGACAATGAATTTCACAACTAGGGTGCTAAAGTTTGAGATTTGTTCGAGTCACACACACTTATTGTGCATGGTGTTATTGATCACATTTATCAACTCTACTAATTTTAGGTTTTGATTATACTCCTCCTATATGTAGGTTTTTAGTTTTTCATGCATATTTTGAGATTTATCTTTGGAATGAGAAATTTAGACACCTAAACTATAAATATTTGAAGAAGTTGAACACTCATAGGATGCTAGAGGTTCTTCTTACATTTTCATGTCTTGATTGAGTTTTTCCAAGTTGTGTATTGGGAAAAAAACACCATGATTTATTTCCTAAGGGTATCTCCACAAGAGCTTCTTCACCACTTGAACTTGTGTATAGTGATTTGATGGTATTTCATACTCTTTCATTCAATGGAGCTAATTATACACTTAATTTTATCATTAATTTATCTAGGTGTACTTGGGTTTATTTCCTTAAGTACAAGAATGATGTATTTTCTCACTTCAATCTCTTTAAGGCTTTTGTCAAGAAACAATATTTGAGTTGCATCAAGAAGATTCATATAGATAATGGGAGTACATCAGCTGAGAGTTCTCAATTTTTTTAGCATTCCATGGTAATATTCACTAGTATTATATTACACATAATCTATAATAGAATGGCTTAGTATAAAGGAAGAACCAAACTCTAAAGATGATGATTAACTTCATAATGATTTAATGGGATTTACCTCCTATTTATTAGGTAGTGTCAGTTAAATATGCAATCTATATTTAGAACCACACACCATATCGATCATTTGAGCATGTGAATTTGGAGGAGGCTTAGTTTGGAACAAATTCTAATGCATCATTTTTGTGAGTCTTTGGGAGCCATACACATATATTTTTATTAAAGAATAAAATGAAATCATTGCACAAGAAGAGTAAACCTTTGAGTTTTTTTATGGTATTGTGAGGATATGAGAGCTTATCATATTTTAGATCCTAATACTCATGATGTATATTTTTTAACACATGTATAGTTTAATGATCATTTTAAATCTCATGACTATTCATCTTCTTCCATTCCTTCTTCTTTTTTTGATGATTCATCTCCTCTTGGAGATTCATTCTTTGAGTATCTAGTTAAAGAGATTCTTAAGGAGGTTATTTGTGATGAGGATCCTATTCACACTGATGTTACCACTATGCATAGGTAGGTTTGTACTACATTTTTTGAGGTAGCACTTTTCATTCAGGATATTCCACTTAATCAACATCATTGTGCACACTCTATGGGTACTATAATTTTGTGTCAGGCAATCTCTAGGTATCCATAGTCTTTATTAGACACTCATGGGATGGAGGAGTGGTATGATGTGATGACAAATTGTTACTCTTTATTGATGAATAATCACACTTAGGATCTGGTCATTCATCCTAAGGGAATAAAGTTAGTTATGTCCAAGTTTATTTACCTCACCAAATATGGAATTGATGGTTCCTTTTGATAATTTTAAGACATGTCCTTTTAGAAATGGATTATCATAGGTTGAAAGTATTCAATACTCTAATACTTTTACACCCCTTACCAAGATGGATTCTATTTGATTTGTACTTTATCTTGTTGCATCATAGGGTTCAAAAGTATATAAGATGGACATTTAGAGTGATTTTTTGCATGGAGACTTACATGGGGAAATCTATATGGAGTAGCCTACTATTTTTTTATAATTAGTATCTTATTTTTTGACTTAGGACATCTATTTATGGTATCAAATAGGTCACTCAGTCTTGGTATGATAATATAGACTCATTTATTCTCTCTAATATCTTAGTTCATTGCCACTTAAATCCCACAATGTATATTTAATGTATTGGGTTGGACAATGTTATAAATGTATTGTATGTTGATGATCTACTTCTCATATACAAGTCCTCATGTCATATCCAGACTATTTAGGAGGAACTTTTGGCATAGTTTTACATCATAAATCTTGAGCTTTTGCATTTATTCCTTATTTTACAGATTTCAGAGTCAGATACAAGGATTTATTTAAAACATCAAAATTATACCCTTGATCTTCTTTAACATTATGGCATGGTTGATTTAAATCCATGTACTTCTCCTTTTTAGTCTAGAGTGGCTTGTATTACCTCTTATACTTCTCCACTTTTTGATCCTATATTGTATAAGCAGATGGTTGGGAGTCTTATATATTTGAATTGTAGTTGCTTAGACATTTCATTTACAATTAGGATTATATCTAGGTTTTCATATGACCCTCATGAAAGTCATTGGTAGGCCACCAAGAGGATTTTATGATATTTTCAAGTCACTAATCATTTTAGATTACATTACACTAGGGGTTCTACTTAGTTGGTTGGGTACAATGATTCAAATTGGGTAGGTTCTCTTGACGATAGGTGTTTCACTTATCACTACATATTTTTTATTAATTATTCACCTATTTCTTGATTATATAAGACTTAGAAAGATATTTAACTTTCAGCTAAAGAGGTTGAGTACAGGACAATAGTTATAGTGATTTAGTAGATTCTTTATGTTTGTCAATGCTCGATAGACTTTGGCTTCATACAAGATTCACCCATTATACTTTGGTGTGATAACTAGAGTGTAATTAATATATATTATAACCCATTTGAGCATGAATATACCAATAAAATTAAGTTACAGATGCATTTCATTCATCAAAACATTTTGGATGGAGTTCCTAGCTTGGAGTACATTCTAACTCAATAGCTGGTTGCAAACATCTTATGAAAATATTTTGCATCACCTCATTTCCTTGAGTTGCATAACATGATTGGAGTTTCACAAGTTGGTCTTGGAGGTGATTTAAGTACATCCTCTTTCTTCATTTCATGGATACATATTGTACATGAGTACCTTATCAGGCCTAGTTGGTGGGACTCATATTGTAGATATGCCACTTTTTCTTTTTTGGCTTTTGTTATCCCCTAGCTTCAAATGATCATGGGAGAGGGGTGTTAGAGTATGTATTTAATTTATATATCACATTTTATAGTGTATTAGATATTTATTCTATCATTTAGTGAGTTTTTCTATGTCAATATTTATTTCACATTAGTTAGGTTAATTATGTGTTTTCCATTGCCTATTTATGCAAGAGATTTTATTTATACTAGCATATAATATCTATGAATAACACATGATTTAATTTAATTTCAAATAATTTGTATGTAGCTTCATGCTTGATGTTATTTAAGTTATAAATTATGAATCTTGGGTTGGAATGCTTTTTATCCATTACTAGCATGTACCTCACCCTTTTATAAATATGATGCTAATGAAAACTGAGTTAGGTGAATGGAGAGGTAAATAGATGGCCATTATATAAAAAATCAACTTGGAGATATAACATATGAAAATTATAATTAGCAAATTATTGAGTAATGTGATTAATGAACTTGATTCATAGATTATTTGTTAGTTGTATAGAATACATCCCATCGCGTGTGATATGTCATATCGAGATACAGTTCATTAATTCTTGATTAATAGGTCACTAAAGTAATTTAACTCCACTCAAAGAAGATATTGATGTGTGAAGTGCAAAATATTATTGATTAAATTAAGAATGTTGTATAGGAATAATCATAAAGGAATTTATTTTAGATGTTTAAATAATGATGATGTGGATGAAGCACTCAAATAAATTTAGGGGAAATATACAATTAGACATAATTCAGGGAGTGTTATGGTTTACCAAATACTTTAAGAAGGTTATTATTGATCCAAAGTTTTTATTGATGCTTATTCACATGTGATAAGTTTCCACATATATCAAGTTATCACACACAAAGAGAATAACTATTTTATCCAATTACAACCAATTATTAAAGTGTAACCTTATGCAAAGTGAGTGTTGTATGTCTTTAGTGATATTAATGTTAATTCTTCCACTACACATAAATTCATTTATTAGGAACCCATTTCCTACCCTTCTCTTGGAATTATTAGTTTATTATTCACTACCAATGCATATGAATTATGAGTTATCCTTTTATCATGTTTTAATTATCCTACATACATAATAAGCAATAGTTTTTAGAATAAATTTAGTATTTAAGTAAGTGTTGAGGCCCTATGAAGGTATCCATAAATATTAATGTATTGAGCTTCCTCAAAGGAGGTTTTCCCTTATAAGTGGCATATGATCTAAAGTTTATTTTGATTTTATTCCAATGTTCATTTTATTATTCATTTATTTTTTCTAGTTCATAAATATTTGTAGAAGGTTCCTCACATCTATTACTAGTGCACTTTTTTAGCCTACGGGTACATTTGGATAAGTCTTTTAAGAAATGGCATTCTAGGATTTGTGCCATTTACAAAAATAGTTTTCATTGACTTTGTTTTCTGCATATTCATTGTTTATTCAAATAAGGGTTAACAAAACTCTGTATAAATATGAGAAGTACATGGGCATGAGGCCTAAAACTCATTGTAAGGAGTACCAAAGGAACCCAAAAATAATTGGCCCATTGAGAGGACCTACTAATGAAAAGGATATTGTGCCCATCTTAATTGACTATTTTGAACCCATGAGGTAAATCAACATCAATCGATTAGGGTTAAATCTATGGCCATAAATTTTCTAGAGAGTGGTACTCATTTATAAAACATTAGTGGCCAAAGAGTCTCATTAAAACCCTTAGGTATATGAACAGACTTAAATCCTATATCCAACATAACAATTTTAAAATACCATCAATAGAGTGATTATAGTTGAGAATAATTGGTAACTACACACTTGTTGATAGACATTTCAAAGGAAAAACCAAGCATAAATTTGTTTCTAAACACAAAAACTCCTTTTTCAGTACATATCTCCATCCATAGCTCTATTCACTCTCAAAATTTCTTGTAACACCTAAAATTCCATTCTGCACATTTTCTTGCTTAAGGTTCCATATCCAAAATTCACTTCTATTATCCAAAAATCTATTGAATCTAACTATTGTAGATGATGGATAGAGGCACATGCATTTAAAAAATATAAATCTAACATGGTGATAAACTTTCTTTATGAGCACACTGTCACCAAGATTTGAATTTTGTTTACTTTGGTGTGTGATAATGGACCTGCCTCTTTGAAATTTACTAAATGGCCATAAAATAAAAAGTTAATTCTCAAGTACTCTTCTCATTGTAATCTATGAGATAATGAAGTTATTGAATGAATAAATAAAATTATTTTGTATGTGATTAGTAATATCTATGATTAATAATAATCTTTTAAATTAGTTGGATGAGATGCTCAATTAGGGATCTGAGGGAGTCAATACGTTTTCAATGTAGAACTAGGTGTCAAAAACACTCCATTCTGTTAACTAGGTTCATGTGATAATTTTTTTGGATTAATAATATACATATTATGCATCTAAAGTTCCCTCTTCCCATAATTTTCTCCTTGAATAAGGGAATTTAAATCATGTTGAACCACATACAAATATGGTTATTAGTGTAGATTTTCATCATTTGGCATAATGGAGGAAGAAATATGTGGTTCTAAACATGGTAGTCCATGTTTAGAATAAGAGTTTTGAATATCTAGAGCTGAAAATAACACCATTTTAATAGGTGGTCATAAAAGGTCATTATAAAGTTAGGAACATAGCATATTTAATACCAATATTGAGAAAAGTAATAAATATGTTATCATTTTAGAAACACCCACATCGCAAATTCTATAATAAACAACTGAAGAACATATACTTACCTTGAAGTTCGATTGTTATACATCCAAACATGGGTGTCATGTTGGAATTTAAATTATTAATCTAAGGGGATAGTGCTATTTAGATGCATTAATTTTGTAATTTTATTATATAAATAAAGTCATTGATTATGAAATAATTATCCATGGGTTCTATTTCCTCTTAAGAAGAAAGTGAAAACCCTGAAGGCGTCAAGTGACTTAAAATTGGTGGTCAATAAAGTCATAATAGAATATGATTTTAATGAAATGTGATTGACAAGAAATCATATCCATGTATTAAATTCAATAGAGTATTTTGATGCCTTTAATATAGAAAGTATGCCTCATATAAGAAAATATATGATAAATGTATTTCCAACCACTACAAGCACTATGGAACCATTTATTAAATATAAGCTGAAGATTTGATGGAGTTAGCCTCTACTCTATCCATTTCATAAAATGTATGAAAATTCTTGGTGTTCAATGATGATCATCATATCCTTGATTTCATTACAAAAACTAGTGTGCTTGAATCCCAAATTATAGATGTGTTTGAGCTAGATGAAGAGGGAGTGTGAAATATGAAAAGAAATAACATAACAAAGGATATGGTTTAATTTAGAAGGTTATTCAAAATGGAATATTGAGGTTAAAAATAAAATTCAACTACTTCAAAAGGTACATTTCATGAGCATTATAATTTGAGAAATGTCGATGATTAAAATATTTTTCTTTTGAGCTTAACATGTAGTAAAAAAAAATAAGTGTTAGATTAAATAAACCCTAAATGATTTTATAGATGTCATAGATTGGATTTATGAATGTTTAAAGTTAATAAATATTTCAATCCTCAGTCACACCATTCCTTGAGAACCATGAGTTAAGTCTTTTCATAAGAGGTAAACGCATGTAAATCCTTTCCTAAAGACTTTGATAATTAAGGAGGTGCAAAAATTATTACAAGACAAGATTATATTTCTCGTCATGCACACTATGTGGGTGGTGAATATTGTTCATGTTTGAAGTAATAATGTAGAGATATGACTATTTGTACACTTTAGGAACCTATGTTGAGATTAAGATAAAAATTATTATCTAGTACGATCATGAGATGAAGTATGAAAATTAGTTAATAATTCATAAATGATGTCATTTTTTAGATGGATGTTCTAATTATAAGTAAGTAACTATGAATTATAAAGATTAAATCAAGACAATGTTCACAACCAAATGGGGAAAATTCACATATAAAAGGGTGTTGTTTCACCTAATCAATTATGGTTTTACTTTTCATCATGCCATGAACATTGCATTCAAAGACTTGACTAGCAAGCGCATTATGATTTACATGGATGATATAATAATGTTTTATAAGAACCAATAAGACCATGTTAATGACTTTATAATGGTACTAAAAAGGTGTGGATAACATGGCATCTGTTTAAATTTAAATAAATGTGTATTTGGTGTTAATGATTTTTTCACTCATTAATGTTGAAATTGGCTATTTTAGCATTGAGAAATAAGATTTTATTTGATCAAAGTAGTTAAAAAGTTTAGGAATTATATTTTACATGAAAAAGGGTTTATTTTTATACCTTACCCTTATTTAAATATGGCGTTGATGAAAAATTAGTTAGGTGAATAGAGAGGTAAATAGATGACCATTATGTGTAAATTTAACTTGGATATCCAACTGATAAAAATTTTAATAGAGAAAGAATTGAGAAAAATGTTGGCTGAAGTTGATTCATATATTTTCTATTACACATATACCATGTAGATCATCACATATGATGAGGGATATCAAGATATAATTCATTAAGTCTACAACAACAAGTGTATGAACTACTTGAACTTCACTCAAAGAAGAGAATTACACATGAATAACAAAAGATTCATGATTAAATTAGTAATGTTGTATAAGAAGAATCGGTTATAAAGGAATTTATTTTAAAAGTTTAAAAAATGATGATGTGGTTTAAGTATTCAAATATTTTCATAGGTTAAATGGAACTGGACATGGTTTAGGGAGTGCTATAGTTCACCAAATACTCTAGGCAGGTCAACACTAAGCCCACATTCTTAAGGATGCTCACTCACATGTGAGACATTTACACATATGTCAAGTTATTGCACACATATATCACAACCTTATTATGCCATTATTATAAGAAAAAGTAATTAAAGTTTAAAATTTTGAAAAGTGAGTGTTAGACTTTTTTGTAGCTATCAATGTTAATTCTTCCACTAGACACAAGTTCCTCCTACTAAAAAATGACTATTGAACATGATGTATTAAGGCACATGCATTAAAAAATTATACAAATAAAGTGGTGATATACTTCATTGAGGAAAACACCACTACCATGTTTGCAATTATTTAATCTAGTATGTGACAATGGCCTTATGTTTGCTTCAAAATTTATCAAATGCCCATAGGACAGCAAGGTAATTCTTAAGTACTCTTATAATTGTTATATATATGAGATAATTACATTGTTAAATGAACAAATAATAATATGTTATATGTGATATAGGAAATATAGGATTAATAGTAATCTATTCAATTCATTGGATGAGATAATAAATTAGGGATCCTACGGTGTCAACATGGTTTCAATGAGAAAATGGGTCTAAAAAAGTCTCTATTATGTCAACCAAGTTCATATGGTGATTTCTATTATAAAATAATTAGAATAATAATAGAATCTAAAATATTTTATTTCCATTTTATAATATTTCTCAAAACCCTGATTAGGTATGTGGGTTGTGGATTAGGCATTTTCCATTGTAATCAAGCTTGTAGTCATGACTAGGTGTGGGAGTGTAGCTTTTAAATCTCACATTTATAATTAGACTTAAAATTTTGATTATGTCCAAAGGAAGGTGTGGTATCACTTGATTCTATAATTTGAGTTACCAGAACTTATTAAAACTATATGGAATCATGGGGGTATGTCATGGTATTAAGCAGACTAGATAATTTGATTAGGTCAAATTAGGGAGGGGAAATATCATTTCTTTATTCATTGGGCTCCAAATACTAACTAGATCATCATGGGGCCTAAGCCCCCCTATCTAGTGTTGGTGGGGTTTCAAACCTTGACCAATTATAATGGTGATCTATCACCCCCCTCCTCATGATGGCCAAAATTTATCACTGGATAGGTCTATGTAGGGCCTAATCCCCCTCCCCCTCCATTGGGCTATTTTATTTAAACTTTGATTTTTAACAAAATTTAATTAATCTAATTACTTTTAATGAAGCTTTTTAATTAATTTTTTAATAAATTTATTTTTAATTAATAAAGTTTTTTATAAATTATGTTTAAATTAATTTAATAATAATAAATTAATTTTTTAAAATTTAATTGATCCATTATATTTTTTCATTAATTTTTTAATAGGAAAAATAATATAAGAATTCAAAATTTTCAACTCTATCTAAAACTACTTGGGGTTGGTCATTTTTCCATAAGGTTTAGCTAAGAGTCCATTATTCATGTCAATTATGGCATCAAGAAGTCGATTCCATCTTGGTTACCATGGAATGCACATTGTCTAGAAGAGGTTGATTGTTCAAAATTTATCAAAATTTTCATTATAGGGTTTTAATATGTTTTACAAAGTGTTGATTTAATGAATTAAAAGACTTTTTTCTAGTGCCAATAAAATAAAATAATTCTATCTATTGTTTTGGCATGTCTGAAAAGGAATAAAGTGATTGGATATTGTAAAAGAGGGAGAGAAACATTAAGATGTCAAGTTCCAGATTGATTGACTTTTGGAGGGCAAATTAATTTGCCTAGTTAGTAATCTTTTTATAGAAGGACAACCAAAAACCATTGCAAGGGCTTTTTTTTTTTGTATTCAAGGGGACATTAGAGGACCAAATCTTTTCATTTTTGTATTTTTATTTATTTTCAATGTATAGTTTTTGTGGGAAATGCTTTTCTAAATATTTTTTATGTATTTAAACTTATTGTGATTAACCTAGACATCAATCCTACCCTTAAGTTGAGGCATCACAAAATCAATCTTTAATGGTGGATGTAGTGATATAGGATTACAATCGAGTAATATAATTAAAATAACATGAGTATTTTGTTATAATATTGAAAATTTATTTGTTGTTGGATCTATCAATTGAAGATTGTTTATTTGTTTGGAAACTACATTGATCATTCTGTTGGTTCCTAGTTGTACACCTCTTATAATTACCCTTACACACTTGGGTATTATGGAAAAAAATATGAAAAACCCAAAAACATGTCATTATAAGTAGTGAAGGGTTTAGCATCAAGATGGAATGAACACAGACAATGACTAGGAGACACCGACAGAGGGTATGGTTAACTCCCTATAATTTGTGGCTTTACCTGAACCAAGGTGAGAGGACATAAGGGGTAGCTTGCTCACATAGAGGGATAGTACAATTCAATATCCATACGGATTATTGGCATAAAAGTACACAAATATGACCAATGCATAATAAAACTTATTCACTCCATTCATTAAAAGTTGTCACATAGAATAAAACAATGCTTTCATTCAAATACAAGCTATTAAAGACAAATGAAGATATGATTGAAACATTAATTTTAAATAATTTTTTATATAACTCAGATCAAAATGGTAAATTGAAATGTTAGGATTCAAAGCACAAAACATAGATACATTTTATATAGGTAGTATTTATGCATCTAAATATAAACAATACATAGAATATGCAATAGGTTGTATGATTTGCAGGGTAGGATGGGTAGGAGGAGTTAGGTGGTTATAAAATAATGGTTTGGTGGTTTTCCAATAAAAATAATTCTTTCAATAGACATGACATTATTCATTTGCAAAGATTTAAAAAATTGAAGGATAAACTAAGGAAATTATTAGGAATGATTTTGCATCCATTATTGCGAATACAATGCAAATATTTATATTATTCTTCAAACCCTAAGACATACACTTTAATTAAAAAATTAAACACTTTATCTTGTCAAATCCATAAAACAAGGATGTGCTTAAAAGGTTATCAAAAATACATTTCCAAATCATAATGCATGAAGGAATTGACAACTTAGATCTATGCCGACAACAACTATCATTAATAAACTCAAAACTAAATACCCAATCAATAGATCATGTAACATGTATTATTTCATTTCAATGATAAGATAAAACATAAATCACAACTATTTTCCATTAAATTGAAAACAAATAGTACATACATCAGTGTTTATAATATGATCATGGGGAGAAGTATGGTGAGTTTGCTCTTGAATAGGGGAGACAAATACATGCTATTAGAGCTTACTAAAGTTTGTACAACTACAACTACCTTAGCAAAAGAGAAAAAAATACAAACATCAAGTATCTTTAAATTTTAAAGATCCTAAGACCTAAGAAAACCAACAAGTAACAACCTTTGAAAAGAGGACAAGCCCTCTTTTTATACAAATTTCTCACCCCATTTAAAATTTACAATATTGTAAACTTGCAATCAGCTTTGAAAATTCTACCAAAATACTCGAACTGGAAGATGCCCTTTGTCATGCTTGGAAGCTCCTCATCTTGCAAGGGAATAACTTGGATAACTACCTATCATTGTGATAATGATATTTGAAATAAACCCTTAATCTCTTTGGATGGAAATCCATTGTAGCTGAGCTTAAAGGAGAATATTCACATGGGAAAATAACCAATGCTTTGTCTTCATGTGTAACTTCTTAGCCATGCCTTTGACCACTCATTAACATAGCTATAAACTTCTAAAAATATGCCCTTGTCCTTGTGAAAACAAAATAATGATCCATATTTTTAGTGATTTCATTAGAATACTCTTGTTGTGATAGAAATAAATAAGGATCCATAGTCATTTGGAAAAAAATGATTGAAATAGCTCACCTTGGCTTCACAAACCTTGCATCATTTCTCTTCCATGGAAGTATAAGCAAAATATTTTGAAAATGTAACACTTAGTTTATTCTTACCATTTTCACCTTCTGACTACAACATACATTTTCCCTTTTTTCCATTTTGCCTTTGACCCTTTTTAGGGTTACTGCCAAACATTAAAATGCATAAGTGCATTATTTTACCAATTTTTACTTTATGCGAACCTTGGGAACATCTTTACAATTTTGCACCTCCTTCGTATGGCACGATTTGAAACCCCACCTACAACTTTTCAATTTGGCATAAATTGGGAAGTTTGAAACATATTTGTAATTTGTAAATTCATAAATTACAATCTGGAGTTGCATTTCTCGTCAAAAGTTCCTTTGCAAACTTTGGAGCTTCAAGTGCAATTTGAAATTTGAAATTTCTAAACATGAAATTTGGAATTGTAGTTCCCCTCAAAATTTCATCCATAGACTTTGAAGCTTCAAGTGCAACTTGCAATTTTTCAACATGGAATCTGCAGTTGTTGTTCCCCTCAAAAGTTCCTCCATGGACTTACGAGCTTCATTTTCAATTTGTAATTTTCAAGAATGTAAAATTAAAATTGGCTCAAAAACTTCCACCTTGAATTTTGACCTCGTGTTTGATTGAAAGGTGGCGAACATCTGAGTGTAATTTGTAATTTACACATTTAAGAAAGGGAAAATTGTACCCCTCTTTAAAATTTCCTACAAATCTCCATTTGAGTTGAATTTTATATATTCTCCTCAATATTTATGAAATTTTTCTTTTCACCTTCACCTTTAGTAATTTTTAGTAGCAACCATTCTTTGGTCTATGAAATGAGAAAACCTAGGCTGATATATAGGAACATCGTCTTCAATGCTAGTTAGTGGCTACTCAGTGTGAAACATCTAAGCCACTATCCCTTCATGTTCTACCTTAGGTCTAAATGAAATGAACTTCAACCATTTTCACCTTCACCTTTAGTAATTTTCAGTAGCAACCATTCTTTGGTCTATGAAATGAGAAAACCTAGGCTGATATATAGGAACATCGTCTTCAATGCTAGTCAGTGGCTACTCAGTGTGAAACATCTAAGCCACTATCCCTTCATGTTCTACCTTAGGTCTAAATGAAATGAACTTCAACCAATGTCGATGAAGTATCACTTGGCAAATGTATTCATCATACTACCATTTTGAGCCCTATTTTACGTGATGGCTTCTCAAATGGTGCCAATCTTACAAGGCAATTCATTAACCAGTTGAGAAACAAAATGGATAAATAGAAATACCAGCATAAAGATCCCAATACCTTTGTGATCTTCAGAAGGATGCCCATTAGCTTGGAGAATAAGACCCGCTACGAAAACTGTTGCTTTACTCTTCAGAAAGATACTTTCCTTTATTTACACTCATCTTTTAATGTACGGATTCAGCAAACCCAGATATGACAATCGAACTATAACAAAACAAAATTCTATATTCGTCTAGATCCAGGAATGATATGACAAAGGGATATGCCCAAAATAATTGCCAATGTTGTTTACTTAAAGAAGTCAATAACAAGGTATACGGACCTAGCACACCCAAAATCCTTCGAAATGGAACTATTACGGTATTTTTAATATCATAATTAGAAATAATAGCCCTCATCCTTCCAATACCATTTATTCACTATCAATCCTTTTCCGACACTTGTTGATGAAGTTCTAAGATGGGCCTACCTAAACAAGGATGTTTGAAATGAACGTTGCTCTTATCTTTAAAAATTTTAGTCAATAAAAACATTCCTCTTAACAATAATGTACTCCTCCTGTTGTATGCATCATGTAGGAAACGTAGCATCTGGGTTCAGTCAACCCAGCATATCATGTAAAAGACACGTGGACATATTCATGCCAAATCGAGACCCTAGAATAATGCTTGTAAGATGCCCACGGATATGGGAATGTCTCATGCATTTTTTAAGTCAATAAACTTGTTTTTTGACTTGACTGTTCTCCCGTCTCCTCTTCGTTGCGGGCTTCGGTCCTTGACAAGTAATTTTCAATTACAAATGTAACTTGCTTCTTCACCTTATTTTTCACTAATTGCTTCTGTCGGGATCTGTAAACTAGCCTAAAATTTGAAATATCTAAACTTGCTTCTATGGGTTACAATTACACCTAATATCTCTGTCCTTTTTAAGTCTATGGGAACTTGAAGTTAATACAAATTTTCTGTATGTCATGTTGTTATCCCCTTCTCAACTCCCACTACGAGTTTTTATTCATTAACTGCAATTTCACAAACTGCAAAATTGCATCGTGCTTTAAATTATCTGCCATGCTTTTAATGGGCCCACACTTTACCTTGTCATCGCCCAGCTACTTGAAATTTCATTTTATTATCTGATTATTTACATTGGATATTTCCTCCGCCTCTCCCATATGGTCCCCTAACATGCCATGTGGACTTTTCCTCCTAGTGGGTTTCAGAGATTCTCAAGCAACTTCCAATTTGAATGTATAAAACTTGCCTTTCCCACTAACATTCCTGCAGACTTTCTTGCTCCACCTGCAATTTTGACATAGGTCAAAATTATTTCATGACATCAAAACTCCACCAACCTTTTCCCTTACGTCCCTTTTTGTCTTTCGTTCATTTGTTGACTTGACTACATGGAGTAGAGTTCGCAGGCTCTTTCCTATATATGCCATGGACTTATTTGTTATTTTACATGTAGGCCTTGGAATAATTGGCATGGATTCAACATATTTGCAAACTATTACTCCCACGTGGACCTTTTATACCCTTTTCCTTGTTCTTCCAAACCTTCCACGTGGGATGCCTAAATAGAGTGGCTCTCTTGCATTTTGAATATTGTTTGTTTACTTTACTAATCCATGTCACATTTTCACCATGTTCCTTCGCTATCATTTCCCATAGGCTCGAGAGGTTAATTTACAAATCACAACATGCATTTTAAGGAAGTGTTTTTCACATGTTTCTTTTCTCACCAAGATGTCTTCTAGGAATGGGAACTTCGGAAGCATATTTCAACTTTGCAATATTCAAAGTTGTAATTACTTTAAAAAAACTTCATCCACTTTATTTATTTTTTCAATATAAATATAATATTCAATAGTATTTTATATTCTAATTTTCATTTAGATCATAGATCCAAAAATTTCATTAAAACATAGACATTAATTGTTAGTCAAAATGAAGATCTCACAGAGTTTACATAACATGAACATAAGAGCAAGACTTTTTTTAACTCAAGCGAATACACTTGTGGATTGGGGTAACTATTAATAATTAGGTAATAATTTGTTGGCAATGGAAAAAAATGTTAATTAAAGGTTTGGACAATGACACAATACATTTTATTCATTCTTGATTGCATTTGATTTGATCTTTTTTCAACCATTTTTGTCGGTAACTACCCTATGAACATCATTTTATTTCCTGAGTTTTCATTCATTTTTAAAACCATTTTGTTGCCCTTTGAAATTATCAATGGTTTTTGTTTGACTTATGGAGGTAACTTCCCTATGAACACCATAGTAGTTTCCCATGATTTTCTTAAAACCTTGATATTTTTTGCCATGCATATGTTTATGTTAAAATCTAAGATGTCAAAGAGAAAACTCAAGCTTCAAACGATGTTATAGTAAAAACTCAAATCCAACACAAGTTTGTAGCTTGTCATTTATTACCTTAAACTCTAGATGAAATGGCCTACAACAGGTGTCTTAGATTATGAAATGGGTATGTTACCTTTTGGAATGATATTTAAACCATGATTGTCAATAAATTTTGAGTGCCTATTCATCACATAATCTTATATTATCAGTTTTTAGCTACCCATAAAGAACCGAATGATCCCATGAACATGTTTAGCACTCGTTTCCATATTTTTTATAGGATATTGAAAAAAACCTACACACAAAAGAAATCATATGCCATATATTATTATTTGAGATTTTTGGACCCCATAACATCTATGTTTGTCTAAAGGACACCTGCAATAATCCTATGTTTTTGTTTAGCATATCAAAAAGACATCACTATTGAATAAAAATGATGTCAAAAAGTAAATGTTCAAGTATATTTCCTTCACTAGGATATTTGGATGCATATGAGCATATTACCATGGTAAATCAAGTATTCATGCATAACATCCCTATATTAAAATAAGTATCTCATGTAATGTAATCAAATCATAACTAGATTTATAACCTAACACTCTTAAATAACATGCATATGCATCGATAATTCATTCTTGAAAATGATGTGTTACCTCAAAAAATCAATTAACAAATTATTCATGTGGCATATAATAACATTGGTGCTACACCTAACGTGAGTGGCCATGATGGTATAATTAGAAATTAATAAGATATTCCACAAATTTTAAATAATCAAATAATGTAAAAAACTTCTGTGTTCAATGATGATTATCATGTCCTCCATTTCATCACTAATACCAATATTTTTGAATCCAAAATTATGGATGAAGTTTATAGAGATGTGTCTGATATAGATGAAGAGGGAGTGATAATTCTAAAAATGAACAACACATAAAAGGTATAGTTTCATTTTAAAGGTTTTTCAACATGGAATAACAATGTGCAAAAAGAAAAGCCAACTCCTTCCAAAGGTACATTTCATGAGCATTATAATCCCAAAAATGTTGATGATTTAGAAAACAATTTTTTAGGTACAACTTGTATTGAAACAAATAAGTGTGGGATAGCACAAACCCTAAAATATTTTAGAGATGTCATAGCCTAGAGTTATGAAAATTTAAATGCAATCAATAATTCAATCCTCACTCACACCATTCCTCTAGAACAACAGGAGAATCCTTTTAATATGAGGTAAAAACATGTGAATCATTTTTGAAAGACTTTAATAATTAAGGAGGTTCATAAATTATTAACAAATAAGATTATATTTATCATCATGTACTCTACATGTGTGGTGAATGTTATTCATGTGCAAAATAATAATGGAGAGATATTGCTATGTGTGGACTTAAGGAACCTAAAATGAGCTTTATAAAAATATAATTGCCTATTACCATCACTAAATGAAATATTAAAAATAATTAATGGCACATAAATGATGCCAAATTTTTATGGATATTCTACTTATAATCGGGTAATGATGAACTATGGACACTGACTAAAGATGGCGTTCAAAATCAAATTACGAACATTCACATATAAAAGGATGTTGTTTGAACTAATTAATTATAGTTATACTTTTCAATGTGCCATAAACATTACTTTCAAAGAATTGATCAAAAAGTACATTGTGATCTATAAGGATGATCTAATATATTTTATATCAACCAAAAAGACCATGTGAAGGACTTGAGAATGGTGTTTAAATGAGTGGAGAACATGACATCTCCTTAAATATAAATAAATGCATATTTAATATGACTTAAGTAAATATTTTGGGTCTTATCATTTCTTAATGAGGCTTATATATAGACAAGGATAAAGTAGAATAAATTCTATAAATTTTATTTCCTACCAGTAAAATAAAGCTAAAATAATTATGCAGTAATATAAATTTCTTTTTTAAATTCATATTGTGTTTCACTAAAATAGTTAGACCACTAAATGACATGTTGAATAAGTATGGTCAAATCAAGTGGACTATTGAAGCATAGTTTGCTTTCATTAAAATCAAAGAATACACTATGAAAAATATTATACTGATAAGTACAAAATATATGCAACACTTTGATATCAATTCATTTACCTATGAAGACTCTAGTGATTTTATTCTGACTCAGAGAAAATAATTTTAAGAAGGGCAACCAATGTCATAAATGAGTTCTACACTCATTAATGTTCAATGAAGATATTTTACCACTGATAAACAATTTTTTTACTTGATCATTGTAGTTAAAAAGTTCACAAATTATATTTAACATAGTAGAGTGTTTGTTTTTATATTATTAGAGTATGTATTTCATGCATTTCTCATGTTTTCTACTGTATTAGATAGTTATTTCATCCTTTAGTGAGTTTGTCCTATGTGAGTATTTATCCCACATTGGCCAGTTACGTTAGTTCTATTTTTTACATTGCCTATTTATGCAAGAGATTTTATTTGTACTAGCATATCATATTTATAAATAACACTTTATTTGATTTTATTTGTAATTAAATTTATTTATATTTATGTGTGATGTTATTAGAGTTATCACTTTTGAATCTTGGGTAAGAATACTTGTTATCCATTCCTAACATGTTACCCAATTTTTGAGTTGTTGCTCCCATTATAAGTAATTGTTCATTTTATATTGAAGGAGACACTAGAGGATCAAATTATATAATTTTTTTCTTTTTCTTGTATTTCTTATGTGATAAATGTTTCTCTAAATATTTTCTATGTATTTCAATTGATAAAGATTGACTTGGAAATCATCTTTCAAGTAAAAAAGTATATTTATCAACCCTACCCTAAAGTTGAGGCAATACAAAATCAATATCGAATGGTGAATATTAAGATATGAAATTTCAATTAATTAATTTATATAAAATAACATGAGGATGTTTTGGTAATATTACAAATTTATTCATTGTTGGAGCTATCAATTGAATCTTATTTACTTATTGGGAAACTATATTGACTATTAATTTTTATTCATTCTTGTTTTTGTTATATTTTAATTTTCATTTTGGCTTGATTTGAATCTTTGAATTTGAAATATATGGATAATTTGATGCATATTTAAGACTTTAAAAATTATGAGATTGAATTTAATTTCTTTGACTATATGGCATAACTCATCAAAATATTTGAATTTGTCAAACATGATAAATTCATGGAGTGGTGATAAAAACATTTTAGTTAGCATACTTCTATTTGAAGAAACATATTCACTAATTGTCGCATTTGACCCTTGCTTGAGTTTTAAAATATTACACATATGACATATTTTCACCAATGATGATGGAAAAGGATGCTTGAAATTTATATTGTAAATGGTTGAGTACTCTAATTTATTGAAGTGGAATATCATAGAAACATTGTAAGGCATAATATTTAAGGCTTCTTGGAAATATATTGGTTAATGTTTTTTCATTATAAGCATTTAATCCAAGTATATGTTGTATGGAATGATCAAAGATGTTGAAGATCACCTTTACCTCCATAAATCAGTAGTTTAGGAGGTATGAAACTTGTTGATAGTGGGTAATAGGCTATATATTGAACCAAAATATTTTGAATCCAGGTATAAGAGTCAATTAAATGACTAATTATAGAGACACATTGTTCCAATTGAAAAAGTGTAGCATGTAAGGTTACAACATTTTTCTCAAGAGAGTGTGCATTAGGTGAAGTTGGTGGTGGTCCATGTGTATTAATCAAATGAGATTTGTGTGATGAATATGTATAAATAAGTATATGAATTTATTAGAAACCATGTGATTCTCCATACCTAATAATAATGTTACATATGTAATAGGAGGTATTGGTATAAAAATAGAAGTAATACCATAAAAATGAACACCTAAAGTGTAAGTGGAAGTTAGAGATGATTTATTTTGTTCATCTCTTAAAATGTATGGGAATAATTTAATATTATTATGGATGGAATAAAAGTATTTAAAACATTATTTGTAATTAACTTCATCCACTTGTTATGGATTATTATTGGTTTTTATAGTCATGATAAGTCCATCAGTAATATGTGTAACATGACTTATATCATATTTTCAATGTATAATTATTCTTGCTCCCAAGTCATGCTTGATTTGAAAAATATTTTTCTTAACTATGCTTGTCTATTAGGAGCATTATTGAGACAATGTGAGTTTATTTATACATTTTTTATTTCATCCTTTTTTTGTATTTGAATTTGTTTAATGAAAATATATAATTAATTGAAATAATATCTTGCAAAGTGACATATAAACTAACATTTATTTTCAAAAGATGTAATAAATATGAAATCATGATGACAATGAATTAGATTTGAAATTTTCAAATTTCTCACAAGGAATAAAGGTGTAACTAGTCAAGGTGTGTTTGTTTTATAGGTTCTTAGATATACTGATCAAATTCATAAATAATGAAAAAAATCTAAAAAATAACCGACTATGAAGGATTCCACCATTTTGTATCCACACTATCCCATGTCTAAAGTACATTAAAAGCAATTTCCTAGGGATAATCGCTTACAAGTACCCTAAAATATCAAATATTCAAATACTTTGTCTGGCTAAAAATGAAACCCTTGAAATCTATACTATACCATAAATGAGATGGAAACATAAATATATATATATATATAGTGTTGTTTAATGGCTTCATTATTGTGGCAGTACCCCTCACACCACATTTTAGGTAAAACTCATGATATCTTTACCCATAATTACAACATATATGATATTTAAATATATCAAAAAATAATTTGTATTAAAACAAAGAAAGAAAAATAAATTAAAAATGCAAATTTTAAATTTTAAAACCAAATCTAAAAATTAATATTTTTGTATAAATAAATCTGAAAAAAATTTAAAACCGTATGATTAAAATCAGAAAATAAATTATTGAAAAAGTGTAGGATTCAGTAATATATTTTATTGTTCTTTTTATGATGTTAGTAGATGTAAAATACATAGATATTGTAATGATATATAAGTACATTAATAAAAAATATAATTTTTAAAATTGAAAATTATGAAATCATAATTTTTTTAATAAAATACTAAAAGGAATGTACTTAGCTCAAAATGGGATCTTTGTTGATTGTTCAGATGTATGTAAGTAGAAATAAATAAAATATGTTATTTTACATGCTCAAGATCAAATAATTTTTTTGAAAATTATCATAAACAAGTCCTCCATTAGTATAATATAGTACACTATACTCAAGTTAGTTAGTTGCATACTTATCACTGTTGACTGTGGCTAGTGACTGACATATAAATATAGATTAAAAATATGTTGATAGTGAGATATGAGAATCATATTAAAATGATATTTTTGGATAATATCATTATAGGTGGTAAAATATTCATTCCACTCAAGTATTTTGACCATGGACTTATCTCAATTGATTATGATGAAATTATTATTATTGTCCTTCATGTGCATGATTTTTTTAGTATACTATTATGCCACAATTTATATTGTGCTACATATAATTAACTATTTTTATTATATTGTCTTTGAAAACCTAAGGTCAATTTTAAACCCTGAAAACTTACAAAAATAGTGAAGTGTAATGAACTGATCTAACCTCAATCATCCCATTGATTACTGATCATTTCCTATGTATCCAATAATCAAAAGAGGGAAATTAATCCCTTGTAGTTCTTCCATTTATAGTGATTATTTAAATATGCTCCTGGAATGCCTATGTAGCTTAATAAATAAATTTGATACATTACAATGATAGCTTATGAAATGTTTTAAACTATGGACTATTGTTATTGTTTGGTCATAGAGTGTGGACTAGTGAAATAATCAGTTTGAATTGGAGGGAAATGTAAAATATCCAAAAACATATTATCAAAAATAATTTAATAATTAAGGATTCAATTCCCTATGAAATGATCATTACTATAATAATTATTTCACCTTTAAAGGTAACCACTTTGAATATAATATTATTGTACTTGAAATATATAGAAAATAAATACCAACAAGTGGCCTAAGACTACAAGACAAGAAATGCACCAGTGTATCTAGTCTTGGTATAAACAAAGCCTAAAACATGTAAAAGCATTCTTTTATACCTTTTGTTCAAAGGTATCTTTATAATTTTTTCCTTTGAAATTGCATAATTTTATGATAATATTTGGGTTGTTTAATCTAAAAATTGCATCTTATATAATTGATTGACTAATAAATTATGTTCATAGGGATCAATTTAGCAAAAGTCAGATGTTTGATTTCACTAATTGACTAATTTGATGAACTCATGATTGAATAGGAGTTAATTTATCCCCAAATCATGTTATAATATCTTATTTAGTTCAAGGTACTCAAACTAGGCCCAGGTTTTTTTATTATTGAAATAATTTATTGTTTGGTTGAAGTAATGATAGAATTTATATCTATTGATCCACGTGTCACATCATAAAAATTTAAAATAATGTTTTAAATGGGATTAATTTGGTCTAAAACAAATTATCGATTGCACCAATTTAATAATTGTCTCAATCTAAAATATAATTAGGGATAATTAAGGTGTTACTCAAATCCTATAATCATAATTAGGTTAAACCAACTCAAATTGTCCCTAATTACCTCTGTGACTTAACCAATTGACTATTTACTTCATTTTATGATTAAATTGGAGTTTGTTTATGCCCAAATCACAATATATCTGGTTGAAATAAGGTTCACATTTCTCGGTGTTTCCAAAATCACATATTATAGTTGAGGTTAGGTTCAAAGGGATTAAATTGGTCTTAGTTACCTTTGTGAATACATTTGTGATAAAATTAGGGTCAATTAATCCATAAATTATGTTCATGAGGTTCAATATGGTACAAATCTAGTCTTTAATTATGTTAATTGATTAATTAGATCAATTCATGATGGAATCGTAGTTAGGTTACCCCAAAATCATATCTTAGTATTATGTTTATGTTCAATGGGATCAAATTATTTCCAATTACATTTGTGATTGAACCAATCAATTATTTGGTCCATAGAGTGATAAAATTGGTGATGATTAAGCCTCAAATCACATCATATATAGTAAGCATTAAGTTTGAGAGTGGAAAAATTTCACCCAAATCACATTACTATTTATACTGATCTAGTAATTGGCTCAATCCATGATAAAATTAGATATAATTTCTTCTTTAATTATTTAATATTTCCTTGATTAGGTTTAAGAAAATCAATATATCCCTAATTATCTTAGTGATTAGACAATAATACTATTTAGTTCACTACGTGATGATATTGGGGCCAATTGATCAATAAATCATATCATATACAATTAAAATTAGGTTCACATGGATCAATGTTACCCAAATCACATCATTGATTATACCAATTTAAGAATTAGCTCAATAAATGATGAAATTAGAGATAATCTCATTTAAATCACATCTTATAATTTCAATTAGGTTTAAGGGGATCATATTGGCCCTAATTCCTTCATTATTTTTTATACAAATAGTTTTAATGTCAAATATTTTGAATAACTCAAAACTTAAACAAAGAGATAAATATATAAAATTCACACTCAAATGGTATGCCTCTACTATTAATAATAAAATGGGAAAAATAATCAAGAAAACATTATGAGAGACTAAAATTGAACACAGCCATACCGTGGTACCCAACTACCACAAGAAATCTTATTACACTAATATTATGCAGTCCTCTACAAAATAGAGCCCACATGGACAAAATGTCATGCAAGATAAATTATTATGCCTTTCTTATTCCCCATAACTATAAGATCACATTGGAAGATTATAACTCTAATCTTCTATTATATTTATTTTTTCACACTTTGGTCAACCCACCCTTGTCCTCCATAGTTTCTAAGTCAAATGTTATGGAGATGTTAATTGATTTAAAAGAATGAGATTTATCTTCCACTAAAACAAAATCCATTATTTATTCATTTATCATTTATATCTATAGATTATCTTCCCTAGAGATAGTTTAAATAAGGTTTCCAAAAATTGAATCTAGCTCCCTCTCAATTAGAGTGAATGTATCGACCTTAGAATCTAATTACCTCCATGATTGAACCAATCATATGGTTCATTTATTATGTGATGATATTGGATTTTATTGAGTCATAAATAACATCTTATATAATATAAAATTCATCTTTATTGAATGATTCAATTATTTGGTTTATTCTCTGATGAAATTAGGGTTGATTGAGCCACAAGTCACATTCTATAGTCACAGTTACATTGAAGGGGATAAATTTGGCCCCAATTAACTTAATGATTTAATGAACCAACTATTTGGTTTATTTTATGATGATATTTGTGTCAATTAATCCCTAAATTACATCTTATATAGGTGTAATTAGTTCACAATGCTAAATTTGGTAAAAATACATTAGCAATTACACCAATTGACTAATTGGCTTGACATGTCTTGAAATTAGAGGTAATTTATCCCCAAGTTATATATAGCTTCAAGGGGTTATTTTTTTATCTAATTTCCTCCATTATTTAAGTAATCAAATATTTGGTTCATTATTTGAGAAAAATGGGGTTCATTGAATCCAAAATCACATCTTATACAATCAAAATTAGGTTCATGGGCTCCATTTAGCTCAAATCGCATCATTATACTAACTAAATCCTCTATATGGAAGTGTATATATTTATAAAAACAAATTCTATAATATGAAATATTAATTTAAAAATAATTACACTTCACATTTACATGCGTCATGTTGTAATATCTAGATCTAGGGAGAATAGCTAGTTACCTATATAGACTATGAAAACATTGTTTGTGTCTTTTTTTATCTTTTTATTGATCACAACTAAAATGAAATCAATAAAAATTTTATATCTAGTGATCAAAAATGACTTAAATTTATAAAAATATAAGAGTGCATATGATTTCACTTTATATAATTTCAAAAACGTGCTTAGATGCCTATAAATGACATGGGTTCTCAAGACTAAGCCCTGAACCTACACAAACATAGTTGAATCCATTTTTTAAGCTAAAAAAACATGTATCATGATAAATATGATGATTTTCATTGAATCATTTCATATCACTATTACTATGACATCAATTACTAACTCCTCTTTTCAAATATCCTTTTTTTTGTTTTTTTGTTTAAAAATATTTAAAGGTTTCTGTGTGTGTGTGTGTGTGTGTGTGTGTGTGTGTGTGTGTGTGTGTGTGTGTGTGTGTGTGTGTGTGTGTGTGTGTGTGTGTGTGTGTGTGTGTGTGTGTAAATATTTATAATTCCACTATATGTTAAAACTATACATTCCTATATTTATTTATCTTTTATTTTTATTATCCAAATGCAAAATAAATTATATGGTTTAAGACTAGGCCTAATTCTATACACATTAGAAAAATGTAGTATTTTTGCTATTATTTTGAGGTAGTTTTGGGGTGGGGGAGGCACAATAAACTATCTAATTTTTTATAATTTCTAAATATATATTTAAATGTAAAATTAATAAAAAAATAATATTCATTTAAAAATAAAAAACTATATATAGGTTGAAAACTAGATGATCTTACCTAACTTTCCACCAAAGGATTTTTAAAAATACTTAATGAAGATAAAAGAAATTGGGGTACATGATTGTTTATATAGTAGGTTTATAAAAAAAAAAGTAATTTTTAAACTAGACTAAAAATTCTATAGTTAATGTTCTTATATCATCTTCAAATTTTGAGTGAAGTTATCTTAAATGATCTAGAGAAGTAGAGGTTCATAATTTTTCAGTAAAACATTTTCACTTGTTACCCCTTTTGAACCACCAATTTTATGCACTTAATCTATTATTCTTGAAACTTTAACAAATAAATAAATAAAATATTGGATGAAATTTTTAGAACGGTAATGTGAAGGAAGGAAACAAGAAAGAAAAGAGAGATTTTGAAGATTGTTTAGGTGTAGAATGGTGTATGTTGTAGAATATACATATCTAGTGGGTATAATAATATATGTATTTTTATCTTTCCATAATTAGAAACAATTCTTATTCAATGGAATTGGTGAAATATCACATTTGTTTTGTGTTTCAAATGAGATGTCTAGGCATCCTTCAATATTGTTGATGTGTAAACAATTGGAAATCTAAACATACTAATTTTTAATCTCAAACTAAATATTACAAATATTTTTTATAAAATTTATAATGTATGATTTTAATCTCACAAATAGAGTTACACAAATTTAGATAAAAATTCTCAACTAGCACAAAATCATTGTCAATCAATAAAATAATGTATTGGTAATTTACGGATAGTTTGATTTATCTTACTCCCACTAAAGTAGATTTGTGTTTCTCATTAGTTTGTATTTGTCGATTCATGTCTAAAATAAATGAAGACCATTGTACAACTAAAAAAATAATTCATAGATATGTCAAAGAAACTCTTGTGTTTAACATTTTATATCATAAATTTATTAGTATGGAAATAAAAAAGTCTATTGATTCAAATTTGGGGAAGGCTAGTTGATTCAAGATTATATATAACTTGTTATGTTTTCCCTCTTAGTTAAAAAAACTTTTCATGGTAAAGAAAACTTTGAACTAAATTCCCATGACCTCCATAAATATTTATTTTACAAATAAATAATTAAAGTAGGTTGTGAAATAATATGGATAAAAATAATA
>JARHVA010002013.1:757500-820000 GCA_037957365.1 Torreya grandis | reverse complement strand
CATTCATTTTATGTGACTTCTAACTAAATTTTATGAATGTCTGGAATAATTAAAAGCTGAAAAGTTATTTATATCAATTTTTTTCATTCATGATTCGGTATCACGATATGAAAATAAATATTTACTATAATTTTTTTGGGAAATCTATTTTTCAAATAGTTTTTAAGTTTAATTTGCAATTTTAATATGCTTAAGTCTTAATAAAATAGAACATAGTGGACATATAATGTTTACCAACATTGATATCAAAAGTCCAAGTGTTATGATTAAAAAAGTCAAGAACAATCATCTGGGAAATTCTTAATTGTATGTGTCATTTTATGAATAGTGTAAAACACTTTAGAAAATAGGTAGTACCTAAAATGGTGAAAAACAAGGAAGGAATACAATGGGATCTTAGAAAAAAATGAGCTTTATATTCACCATATGAGACACCTCTAGCATAATGATCACCATCTTAGAAATAATTTAATATTTTCATCTTCAATATTAATGATTAGAAGAATAAGGTCACAATTCACCACATTAGTTTTTAATATAATTTTTTCAGAAATATATTCACTCCCATAAGAGTGGATTCTAAAAATTTGGTTTTTGTCCCATTTTTTGAAATTGTGTTCCCCTCATTGTCTAGACTCATTTTGCATAATTTTTTTCTAATAATTATATCCAGATGTGTGATAAACAACATATACTTATAAACCCTTTTTTGATTAAGTATTAATTTCTCATTCCATAATATTATTAACTAAAAATTAAATTTGAATTATTATTTTAATTATTTAAATATGAATACACCAAATTTACAAAGTGTGTGGGTAGATGTGTTATAATTTTTAAGTAAAACAACTTTCCTATACTACATAGACAAACATGTTGGCCTCTCCTAATTTAAACCAATGAAAAATACACTTTTTGAAATATGTCCAATTAATATTATTTAATTGAAAATGGGTCCATAAAATCTAAATCATAATACAATCATTAGTGCATAAAGTGATTAAACTAGTCACTAGATTATTACAAAAATATATCCCAATTTTTGGAGGAAACTTATTATCTAATAATACTAATTGTTGATTCTTCAATTTTTTAATAAAAGATATATTTTATCATTTTATTTTATTTTAATTTTGAATATTTTGTTTTCAACCTCAATTTTAAATATGTAAATTAATTCACTAGTTTATTCAACTAATACAAATTTCAATAACTTAATTCTTATGTTTTATGTTTTATCTCTTTTTCACCTGCAAAAGTATTATTTTTATTTTTATAATATTATCAACTTATTATCATTACTATATCCATCACTCATATTATTATTTTAAAAATATAAAATATAACTATAATAAATATATATTTAATATGCTATAAATCTAGATCAATTAACTTGTAAATGTAAGCTGAGATAAAAACTACAAATGAAGGTGCATTTGAAATAAAATATTTAGTGTGTGATATTTCCTTCTTTAACCAAAAATACTAGTTGTGTTTTAAATGGAATTTTTTTTGCATAATATAATAATATAAAGGGTCCCTTACCCTAAGGTACAAAATGATACAACTAGCAAATCAAATGAAGAAAGGCAAAAGAGATCTCCTAGCGAAGAAATGGAGATGGGAAGAAAGCCAAAAATCCAAACATATATAAATATGACAATAAAAATACAATAGATCAGACCAAAGATATGAATCCAATAATCCTCACATCCCAATGGAGAATGAGTTTGTAATAATGAAGCTTCATCATGGAACCATTCCCATGGATCAAGAAAATGGCATCACCATAAGCCTTGATCACCAATCCATAAAATATCCTTCAAGCCCTAAACCAATAACACTGCTAAAATAAATGATGAAACACCAAAATAAATAAACCATATCTTCTATACTACTCTCAAAGTAAAATAATGCAATAAGCTAAAATAGGTATAAATTCATGTGAAAAAAAAATATTATAAAATCTCGATCACCAATTCCATGGACAATAACTTGAACAATAGAGAAGTTGTTAATATGTCAAGTATTTTCTAGTTAATTTTCTACATTTTTCTAAAGGAGGAGGATCTTCACACTGATAATATTGATTAGGAGGAAGGTGAAGGGAACTATAATTAGCCAAATAATATGCTAGATAATTATTCTCTTCATAGTTTTGGGAGAAATAAATGTCCTAAAAAAGGAATGAGAAGGAAGATAACTTGAAAATTGAACTAAGTTTCCACTATACAAAACTTATTGATATTTACAATGTTGATGATCAATGGAGAATAATTTTTTGTAAATATTTTCCTAAAATTTGAAGAAATGGAACTTTTAAACCTTTCATAAGAGCTATATATTCAACCAAATTATTTGAATACCATGGAATGTTGAAGGAAAAACATGACAACACTTGTGTCATATTTATTTGAATATGCCTCCACCTATACAGAGACTTGGGTTACTTTGTATGTATCATGGAAATTAATCTTGATATAGTTATCACTCAAAGCATTCCAATATGTAAATATCCTTATGTTGATATGAGGAGGGAGGGTCAAGTATTTTTTCAACAATTTCCATTTTAGGAGAATATAACCTTTGTATCTAGTAATTTTTTTTAGGAGGTGATAATTTAGACTTAAAAAACTCTTGAAAGAATGCCTCAATTTTAAGAGAGAATATTTATTTTATAGGGATATGTTCCTTAAAATTTTATTAATTTTTTTCCTTAAGCTCCAAAATATTAGAGATAGGGCCATAACCCAAATATTACTAACTTGATCCCATCCTTACTTTATTGAGTTAATAACAAAATCCTGAATATAACCAAATATTACCTTAAATTTGTTTATTTTTTGTAAAAAAACATGACAAATTTATAAAATAAAAAGAGTAATGAATTAAGACGTGGTTTGGGGTTTCTAAATTTTATTTATAAAAGATTCATTAAGAGGGTCCCTAAAAGCCATTCCTTTATAGTCTATCCTAGAAAAGAGATTTATTCTTCATGATAAACAACATGTAAAAATTATATTTTAGAATAACCTAAGGGATATAAACTTTTTCACATGTCATAAAGATATATTAATATGAGATATTAACTTATTATAGCCTATTTTCAATGAAAAGTTGTCAAAATAAATTCCAACCCATCTTAAGCCATCAATATACACTAAGCTACATATACAAGTGGTATCCATAGTTCTGAAATATATTCTAATAAAATTTTACATGAAGGGTGATTCCGAATAGGGCCCACACTAGACCTTGCACCATTATACAAATTAAAATCTCTATCATTTCTAATATCTTAGTAGAGCGAGATTTATTTAAGGTCTTTATATTTCCTAAGGATGTTCTATATGTGTGACCCATACATCTGATACTTTGTAGTAAAAATATGAGATGGGCCATCTATATTATAAAAATTAGTAATATGAAGTAATATGCTCAAAATGGTATCATTATCCTAGAAGAATATCCCTATAAATTTTTCTCCCCAAGCTTTAAACATCTTGAATAAAAATTGATTCCAACCAAACCATTTGATTTTGTCAATAAAATATCTTTCCATTTCATTGCATCAATTTTACTAGACTAATAATGACCATTAAATATAATGTTTTCATAATGTTAGCTAATCAAATTTAGATTCTAACTAGAGATTTTGAGACCAACATTATATATAATGAAATTTCTTGGAGCATAGCTTGTTTTCATTGAATTTTTCTTACCCAAGAGAGCCATTTTCCTTGAAAAAAATTGAGTTCATTTTAAAATGTGTAGTCATATAATCCCAAAAATATTATTTTTTATCATCTATAAAAGATGAGGATTCCCAAGTATTTTATAAGAAGAAAGCCTAGAAAAGATCCCAAGATTGTTTTATCTTATATGTCTAAGGGGAGAAGTGTGGAGGAATAAAATGTCATATTTTAAGAGGCTAACCTCCTAACCTAAAGCACACTAATATCAATCTAAATTTTTATTTAGCGTTCTAGCTTCCTGAATGCAAACTAAGTTTCCTAGAATTGTACCATCCATAAATTGACTATTATAGAGGTTAAAATTATTAGTAATGTTGAAGCCACTAATGAGATTCAATGACTTTTATTTTTAACTAGATTTCCCCTTGGATTTTACCATGATGATAAGAGGTAGGGAGAGATAGGATCTCCTTATTCACTTCATAATAAACAATTAAAAATTTTCTTCGAGACTCTACTTACAAGAATAAAAAACATAAGAATAGGGATGAAAGAATTGATCCAATCACACCACACCTCTACGAATTCTATTTTTTTGAGTATTTTGAAAATAATGGTCTAATTAACCCTATCATATGATTTATTTATACCATGTTTGATGATCATTGTGACTTCCTTACTAACTTAAGTAGAGTCAATTACATTATGCAAAAATGACAAATTCATCTAAGATTTATATATTTTGAGAAAAACTTACATGTTGTTTAGAAATAAGAATAGGTTAGAGGATTCTGAGATGCTGAGGCATTAATTTAAAAATAAATTTATAGATGGTATTACATAGGGAAATAGGTTTGAAACAATTGAAAGTGTAAATATTATATTTCATGGGGATTAGAAATAGAAATATGCAACTAAAATACTTCAAAAAGTTTCTCAATACTCAGAATAGGAAACTACCTAGTTCCACTCAGTTGAAATATGAACTGGGTGTTTAGAGCCACTACATAGTATATGAAAGAGAATGAAATTCATACTCGTTACCTTGTATTTGGTCACAAATGTGACATTTTTAATTAGAAGGACTAGAACAAGAGTGACTCTAGATAACTAAATCCAATAGAAGAAGACTCAAAAGATCTAAGAGCATATCCTACCTTAGCTAAAAATACTAAGACAATAGTTGATAAATACATAAAATAACCTCACTTTCTTGCTCAAATGGAGAGATGAAGGGATGAGGTAATAAGAAAGGAGAATAGGTTAATAAAAATAAACATGGGGTAAAAATAAGGTTGTAAGGAGAAGGGAAAAAGCAATGAAGGTATTAAGGTGGGAGGAACCAATAAAAGTGAAAAGCTCTTAGACAAAAACTCTCCTAACTTGGTTATTAGGTCCGCGATCAAAGGAAAAAATCCTTTAGAGATAAAGGATGAACCAAATGTATTTGAAACCCTTAGATCATTAATTGAAGAAAATTTGTCATAACAAAATGCCTGATGAGATGAGCCCACCCCTCAATGCATACTAGCCAAAAGCAATACTAGAAATAAGACCATTGTGAGCAACAGTGATCTAGGGGATAATACAATAAACAAAAGAATAATCTCCATCAAAAGGTTAAGAAAACTAGATGCCTTGCTTAACCAAGATTATGCTACTCAATTGCATTATTAATAGTGGATGGGCATATCATAGTAGCTACACAATTGATCTTTGTTAAGGAGAAAGTGTTGGATCTTGGGAGGATCTTATTTATTTTTCATGATTAAAGGTTAATCCTAAATAGTGTATTTCTAAGCTGGATGTTGATCTAGAAGTTTTAAACACTTGGAAACTAATTTCCTCTAATGAAATTCATACTTGTTGTTACAATTTCTTAATACACCTTGGAGGGAATGGAGAGTTTCATTTTTTAATTTCTCTTTGGCTTGACTCAGGTCTGATGTCCTGTGTTTAATGGCCATACATTAGGTTAACAGTGTTTTGAGGACTGTTAGCTATTGATCTTCCTTCCAATGATGTTACTTTTTGGGAATGTTATGTTATACTTTTGAATGACGGTCCTTATTAATGGTTGGGTCATTCATTTTGTGCCCTTATTCTTTGACTTGGTTTTTTTGGTGAAGGTATTGGGATGGTTCTTCGAGAACTAGGAACCCTTATACCCCAATTTAGTGCTTCATTTTGGATCTTTTCTTTTTCATTTTCATTTGTAGCCTAGGAAGACTAAACATATCCAATATGTTTGAGCTAGTACACACACTACTTTAAATGTGGGCTTACCCTTAATCTAAATATTTTCTCAAAAGTGTTTTAAAAATATTGAAGGGAACCCATTAGGGCCCTTAGGTTTATCATTATCTACACTCTAAATGATATTCTAAATTTATATTTTTATCAAGGACCTAAATAATTTAACATCTTGATCCCCATTTATAATTCATGGAATGAGATTCACAAATTATTGTTGTTCCAAACGAAAATTCTAAGATGAGTCATTAAGCAAGTTTTTTTTTAAAATGGACTACATCCTTTTTAATCACATCCAAATCTTTAGTATAAGGGCCATTGCTAGTTTTGAGTTTTGAGATATGTTATAATAACAGGTAACTAGGAGATAAGTGAAATAATATTTTTATGGTATCCTTCCTTAACCCAACACACTCTAAATTTTGGTTTCTATAAAGTCTCCTCTTTTTCTAAAATTGAGTTGAAAGTTGTAGTTAGCTCTTTTTTCCATGCGACATGAGGTTCTATAATGATCAACCCTCTACACTTGGCCTTGAAAGAGTTGAATATCAATTTTGATGATGAATTTATCCATAAAGATGTTTTCAAAGACTCCATTTTTCCATTTGCAAAGGTGTTGCCTAACATTTTAAAGCTTATGATCTACAATAATCATTTTGGTGTTGCCTGTAGGGGCTACTTCTTTCCACCAATCGTTCATAATATCAATCACATTATGATCCTTTAGACACATCATCTCAAATCTAAAGGGCTTGCTAGTAGGAATTGTATCTCTTTTGATAGTGAGGGAAATAGGCAAATTGTTAGACCCTGAGACTTTTATAAATTCAGCATGAAGGATCTAGTTTCAATTTATCAAATGATTAGAGATAATAAATTTGTCAATTCATTTTATAATGTAAACAAAACTAGTTGTTATGTTAGTTCAAGTAAATGATCCATATTTTGGTTCAATGTGTGGCAAATTATTTTCACTTAAAACATCAATGCAATTTAAATGGGATTGAATATTTATGGGAACCCATCCTCTTTTATTATGATTTGTCAATATACAAATGAAGTCACCAACCACAAATATCTATTTATCCTAAAAATATTTCAATCCCATTGATAATTCCTTCCAGATAGTTTGTTTAGAAATTGGGCTTGAGGGAGCATACACATTACATATGGAAAAAAACATGCTCTCTTTAAGGCATGATATATTTAAAAAAATCCAAAATCTATGGCATTCCCAATTCGAGCAAGTAATAGAATATTTATTGAAGAGGACACAAGATGCACCTGACTAACCCTTGGCTCCAACAAAAATGAAAGAAAGAGTTTGAAAATTTTGGAACACTTTTCAAGCCACACTACTTCTAGGAGATTAGTTTCTAAGATAAAAACTAAATCTAAGATTTGTGTTTAATGGTGTGTCTTAAGCAACCTCTATTTCCTTTGGGATAACAACCCCCTAACAATCCAAGAGAAGCTCTTCATTGTTCTTTGGTAGGGCTTTTCCCCTTCCTTATTTAAAGACCCATTGGAATGATTGATTACGGGTGGAACAAATGAGTTTAGGGTGGGGTAAATTAGTCAGGGGATGGGACTTAACCAAAATAAAGTAATTAAACCATAAATGACTATGGGCATGGTAACCATTGCATCTAAAAGGCAATATCTCATTATCTACTTGTTGGACTCAATTGTGACCACTAATCATTGCACTTCAAGGGAAATGTTGGATTGTTGGCATAAAATTTTATTTGATAGAAGAGTAGACCATCAAATTTAACCCCCATAAATAGTACGTGTTCACTAAGAAGTGATCAAATGATGTCATCAAAAAGTTACAAAGGGAATGAGTTTCCAATCTTATATTCCTTAACTAAAAAAGTTGTCCTTAGAATTTTGTGTATGAGATAAATCTCTCAATTTTAATAGGTTTGACCGATGGAAATCTAGGCCCTACTCTAGAATGAAATACAATAAGTTCTTAGAAAAAAGGTGTGCAAGAATGGTGCGAATTAATTTTGATAACCTTTTCATACTTGGTGATAATTTGTATTGTCGGCTACTTTATTATCTGGTTTACTATTGGGCCTTGCATTTTATCATCAAGAAATTTAAAAAGATAAAGATAATAAATAGATTACACAAATTTAGTTTAAAACATTTTACAGAGAGACTGTGGAAGTAACTAAAAAACAAATCTACCCTATTAAATAATGGTGATATGGTGTAAAAAATAGTTGTATGATTTTGTTTTGGTAACTATTTCACAGGTTCACTCTCCATTTTTTATCAATACACATATGCAGTTAATTACAAAACTATTTTGTCTATGATTTAAACATCAACTCCATTTTTTCCTTTCATTTATATATAATATTGGACACAACTAACTCTAGGATCGAATAGATGATCCCAATATATTTCTTTCCTTTCGTCTATATAATTTGGGAAGCCAATGATCCCAAAAAAATGGTGTCATTAAATCATTATCACCATTAATTTCATTTAGATTACCATGATTGAGCAATAGCAGCATAGTCATCAAACCCTCTGCCATATCTATAAGCACATTCAACATGTCAAATATTATATCCTCATCAAAGTATGAGGATGTTGTTTGGGGATTACTACTCAGCTCCTGTGCATTTTTTGATTTACAAATTGGTGGGGATAGTTCTACTGGTGGTGGTGCTAATGATGTAGTAAGGGTCTTCATGTTAAGAAGTCTGGATGTGGCTACCTCCATCTCCTGTGGGAAAAATTATACATGGGGAATTAGCGGCAGTAGTGGTGGCAGCTTTTTAAATCTACCTTGTAGTGGAAGAGAGTGGTAATAGTGGTAATGAAGAAGTAGATTCATGAAACTTCAAGTAAGCATAGGGTCTCTTGAGGTTGAAAGCCACCCTGTCATAAACATGAATAGTCATTTTAGTCATGGGGAATGTGCCCACCCATATGTGACTTTTTTGTAGGCTCTTGAATCTCAAAAACCCATCTGCCATTAAGCATAACTAGCAGTAGTGTTCATTGTGGACTGCCACATAAATGGTCCCCATCAATGTCTCCATTAACCTATTAACATTCCCCAACTCATTTGATAGCATTTCCCTAACTGTTGTTTTAATTTTAACCTTGATTGTCTCAGCCCCATAGACACAATCTCGAGGAATATTAATAATCAACTAAAATCAAATTTCATATTTCATTATTTTCAAAACTAGATCTGCTTCACAACCTCTATGAAACCTCCTCTTCCTAAGATCTCCTTCCCCTTCATGAACTTTGTTGGCTTTTTTGTCTTCATTACAATAACTAGATAGATAGTTGCAAACTTTATGTACTTTGGTCTAATCCCACCAGTTGATATTTCATATCTAATGGAGAATATGTCAATTTCAACCAAGGACAAGTAGATAGCATTATAAATAGTATAAGTAGCCCACAATAGGTAAGTTTTCACACCCATTATTTATAGGGTTTTAAGGGTATGTCCTTATGAGATGTGTGATATTGATGAGAAGGGTAGATCAGCGTACTTTATGTAATACATTTGGGGTTTGTTTTATGTTGACTATCTTATTGACTACTTGAAGGAATTAATGATTAATCAGGGCATAATCATTTATTCAATGCATAATCATTGTCTACATTGTTAGCCAATAGAGAATAAGGTTAATTCAACCAAGGACAAGGAAATGACATTGAGAATAGTAGAAGTAACACATAATAGTAAGTTATTGTGCCTTTTATTGGTAGGGTTTTAAGGTTGTGCCCTTATGAAATGTGAAATATTGATGAGAAAGGCATATCAATTTAGTTTGTATATTACATTCAGGTTTTATTTGATGTTGACTGTATTATTCATGGTTTGAAGGAATTAATGATTAATCAAGACATAATAATTTATTCAACACATAATCATTATTTGCATTGTTGAATATATAACCCTTGATCATAATATTGAGTTTGGGATGGTTTGACTGTATTTTAAACAATTATTGAAGGAATTAATTATTATTTAGGGAATAATCATTCATTCAATGCATAATCATTATCTACATTATTAAATGTTGACTATATGCCATAATATTAGTTTATTTTATTGCTTCCTACATGGAAGAAATGAATTATTTCTTTGGTTATAATAACTCATTCCATGTATGATCATTATTTTCATGCATGAATATCCATACCTTAAGCATAATATTTTTTGGGTCTATTTTATGTTGGTTGTATTATTCACTAGTTGAAGGAATAAATATTTTTCTTATGGCATAATAATTCATTTAACACATAATTATGGTTTACAATATTAGATATCCAACCCTTAACCATAATATTTATCTGGAATAATTTTTTGTTGACAATATTATTGCCTGTTTGAAGGAATTGATGATTACTTAGGGCATAATCATTATCTTCATTATTAAATATCTAACCCTATAGCATTATATAAATTTCACATTATTTTGTGTTGACTAAATCATTGTTTTCTTAAATGAATTAATGATTACTTAGGGCATAATCATGTATTCAATAGATAATCATTATTTGCATTGTTGAATATCCAACCATAGAGCATAATATTGATTTAGAATGGACGTATGTTGATTGTATACTTCAATACTTGAAGGAATTAATTATTACTTAAGGTATAATCAATTATTCAATACATTATCACTATCTATATTATTGATATTATGAGCATAATATTGGTATTGAATTATTTAATGTTGGATATATTATTTATTGATTTAATGAATTAGTTATTAGTTAACAAATAATCATTCATTAAACACACAACCATTATCTTCATTGAAGGAATCAATGATTAATTAGGGTATAGTCATTCAATCAATGCATAGATCATTGACTAGTTTTGTGTGATTAAAATATGCTACATATAATTCAATAATAAAATATGAATTAAATGTATAATCATTTTTAGATATGATTTATAGAAAGGAATATGAAGTCTATAACTTTTTATTCTAGCCAAACACTATTCACAAAAAGATCCAACTCTTTCCTAAAAACATTAATTATCTCATGAAGTTGATAATACAATCAATGGGTGTTTTTTGTATAGATTATAACATTAGATATTGACCCTTGACTTCTAAAATGCATTTATCAATTAGTTTTTCACTAGTTCATTGGGTTTAACAACTATTATTTTCCTTAGCCATTATTATTTACATTAATAACATTTTTTTCTTTAACTATGATTATTTAGGCATTATCTGGCCCTGCCAATGTAGTTATGAGGAATGCTAATAATGAAGAAAAAATGAACTTTAATTTTCATTATTTTTTATTCTATCACCCCATCATGAGCTTAGATTGCCTTACCCTATCTTCTTCATGACTAGATAACAACCAATGGGTTTCCATAATCCTTCTATTAATAAAATTTTATAGTTATGAGTAAAGATTAACATAATAAGTGTTCTAAAAATTATTAAACTAGGTACTAAGTTAATAAAAACATAAAAATGACATAAAATTAGTACTATGTTATCCACTACCTATTTTCATTCTATCCATTAATAATAAGATATGAACAAATATGAACATGATAAGTGTTTTTCAAGCCCACAAGAAATACATGTATTAGGTACTAAGATAAGAGAAGTAAACATTTAGATAAAAATAGTATTATGTAATCCACCACCTATGTTAATTATATCCATTAGCAATAGGAAATTAAACAATAAAAATATCATAACATCATTTCCAAATAGGAATACAATAAGGGGTTCAAGCATTAAAAAATATAGTCAATGGTTTTCAATGATTTTTCTATTAATAACTTGAATGAGTTATCAAAAAAAATGAACACGATAATTATTTTGAAGTCCAAAAGAAATAATTTTTAATTCTAATCTTTCACATTAGCACAATTATCACTATAGAACTATGGAACATTATGTTGATTATATTATTGATTGATTAAAGAAATTAATGATTAGTTAGGTAATAGTTTGTGTTATTTTCATTTTATTATTGCCTACTTGAATGAATTAATCATTATTTAGGGAATTATCATTCATTAAATGCATAATTTATATAAATAGTTTATATAATTAAGATATGATACATATCATTCATTAAACACATTATTCATTCAATGATAGTTACTAGTTCAAATAAAACTTACACTCCTATGTTTTTCCTCCTACAATGGGGTACTAATTACATAGGGAATTAGAATAGGGCATGATACTAGTATAGTCGAGTATAAAATCAATAGGGCATTAATAAGTAGGATGGAAGAAAATGAAAAGGAAGGTGGGAATCAAACTAAAAATCCAAATATCTATAAAGCCAACAAGATAAATACAACATATATAACAAAAAAAATTAAGCCCAAAACCTTCACATCCCAAAAAGGACCAATGTTTTAATAATAAAGCTGCATTGTTAAACCACTCCTAAGGATCACAAAAATACCATCACCATAAGCCTTGATCCCCAATCCCCAAGATGTCCTTCAAGCCCTGAATCAAGAACATTACTTCAAAAACAATGATGACAAAATAACCCAAGAAATAAACCATGTCCTCTCCAATCCTCTCAAAGTAAAATTATCCAACAAGTTCAACGAGGGAGAAACTGCTAGGACCAAAAAATGTTCCAAAATCTTGATCATCGATTCCATCAATAATAAATTAAATAAAAGAAAAGTTGTGAATAAGTCAAGTGTGTTCTAATTAATTCTCTAAATTGTTCCCAATGAGGGGGTCTTCGCATTACCAATATTCATTAGGAGGAAGGTGAAGGGAACTAAAGTTAGCCGAGATATACAACAGAGAATTAGTCTCTTGATAGTTGCGGGAGAAATGAATGTCCTATAAAAAGTACTAATAAGGAGGATAACCTAAACAATTAAATTTAATTTCCATTAGACAATACTTATCTATTTCATATGTTGATAATCAAGAGATCATCTCTTTCCAAAAAATAATTTAGAAAATTTGAATCAATGGAAGTTTTCAAACCTCTCAGAAGAGTTATATATTCAACTGAATTATTTAGATACCATGTAATATTGAAGGAAAAACATGCTAAAAATTATCCCATATTATATTTCAATATACCTCCAACTCTAAAGAGACTTGGGTTACCTTTGGATGCATCACCAAAATTAATATTTATATAGTTATCACTAAGAGGCTTCCAATAGGCCAATAGACTTTTTTTTTATTTGTGGAGAGATGTTGAATTTATATTTCAATAAAATCCATTTTAGGAGAATACAACCATCCTATCTAGTGATTTTCTTTTGAGGAGGTGGTAATTTAGCCTTAAAATCCTCTTGAAATAGTTCCTTGATTTTAAGCATGAGGATTAATTTAGAGAGGGTCATGTTATTGAAAACTATACTAATTTTTTAATTCCTTAAGCCCTATAAGATTAGATATGTTGCCATAATACTAATGATTTGATCCCCTCTTTCTTTTGTCTAGTTATTCAAAAGATATTCAATATAACTAACCATTACATTAAATTTATCCATTCTAATAAATAACCATGTCTAAATTTTCCAATAACAAGAGTAATGAAGGAGGATGTGGTTTTGGGTTTCTAAATTTATCTACAAAAGATGCACCAAGAGGGCCCCTAAAAACCAACATTTTGTAGTCTATCCCAAAAAAGAGATTTCTTCTTCATGATAAACCACATGTAGACAATATTTTTAAAATTTCTTCAACGGATATAAAAAATTTCATGGGCCATTAAGGTGTATTAATAAAATATATTAACTTCTTATGGCCTATTTTCAATGGAAAGTTGCCAAAATAACCTCCAATCCATTTTAATCCATCAATATACACTAATTTACATATATGGAAAGAATCTAAGAAGTAGTTAAAATAAATAATAAGTTTAGGAGAATGGTTGTTTCTCAAAAGAATTAATTTTTTACATCTTATCCAAGGTCCCCATACACTTTGCAATTCAACACAATAATTTCAAACTAGTGTTGTCCTTCTATGAAGCAATATATTTTAAGTGTTGTCCTTCTCCTAGAATAATCTCCATAAAAGTTTCACTCCCATATATTTCCTCGTCTTTAAATAAAAATTGATTCCAGCCCAACCTTTTTATTTTGGCAAGTATACCTCTTACCATTTCATTTTATCAATTTTATTAAACTCATAATGACTATTAAACAAAATGTTTTTCATAATGTTAGTTGGTTCATATTTAACTCTAATTGGAGATTCTGAGACAAAGATCATATAGAAATGAATTTCTTGGATCATAACATGAACTAATTAAATTTTCTATGCCAAAGATAACCTTTTTCCTTATCCATAAAAGAAGGTAATTCCTAAGTATTTTCTCGAAATAAATCATAGAAAAGAAATCCAAGAATTTGATTTATATTATTATGCTTATGGTTAGAAGTATGGAGGAAGAAAATTTTAAATTTTAATAGGTTAATTTCCTAATCCAAAACACACTAATATTAATCTATATTTTTCTTCAGTATTCTAGCTTCTTGAATGTAAACTAAGTTTCTAATAATTCTATCATCCACAATTCAGATATGATATAATTTAACATCATCAGTAATGTTAAAGCCATTAATAAGATTCAGATATTTTTATTTTAAAAAAGCCTCTACCAATAAATTTTACCCATTTGTAGTCATAATAAAGCATTAAAAAATGTAGTCATAACTCCATTTACAAGAATGAAAAACATATGAATAAAGATGCAAGAGTTGACCTAATCACACCAGGCCTATGAGAATCTATGTTTTCTAGGTGTTTTAAAATAAATCTATAATTAACCCTATCATATGTTTTTTTAATATCATGTTTAATGATCATTGTCACTTATTTTTTAATTTTAGCAGAGTCAATTAATTGGTACAAAAATAACAACACCATCTAATATTTGTCTATGTTGAACAAAACCTACCTTTTATTTAGAAGTAAGAATAAAAAGGATGATTTAGAGATGATTAATCAAGTATTTAAAAATAATTTTATAAATGTTGTTACATAGGTAAATAGTTTTGAAGTAATCTAAAGTGTCCCAATTATATTTTGTTCGAATTGAAGGTAAAAAGGTACACCTAAAATCCTTCATAATTTTTCTCAAGGATCTAGGTTTATTGAAAAGTTTGAGAGTATCCTTTTTTAAAAATTCCCTCAAGTGATTAAAAATACCTAGAGGGAACCTATAAGGGCCCAAAGCCTTATCATTGTCTATCTTCTAAAGAGTAGTATATATTTCTTCTTCTATGAAGGGACTCATTTATTCAACATCTCGATCATCATTGATAATTCTTGGAATGAGATTAAAAATTTATTGATCAGCAAAAACAAATCTATATAGAGTTCTCAAGTATGTTTTCATGAAAATAGAATACCTCATTTTTAATATCATCTAAATATTTAAAATAAGGGACATTATTAGTTTTGAGTTTTGATATCCTATTATAATTATGGGTAGCTAGGTTTGATTTCTAAATTAATTTTGTTATGGCCTCCATCATTGAGCCAACACTCTCTAAATTTTCATATATATAAAATCTCATTTTTTTCTAAAATTGAGTTGATTATTTCACTTATCTCTTTTTCCACGATAAGTGAAGTTTTATAATGATAAAACCTCTACACTTAGCCTTGTGGGCTTTGAATATCAATTTCAATGATGAATTTATCCCTAAATATGTTCTCAAGGACTTTATTTTTCAATTTAAAAAGGTGTTTCCTAACATTTTTTATCTTATAAACTACAATAAACATTTTGGTGTTTCCTCTAGGGGCTAGATTTTTCCACCAATCCTTCATAAATATCCATCATACTATGATATTTTAGCTAAAATAGTTCAAATCTAAAGGGCATGCTAGTAGTAATTTTACCTCTTTTGATAGTGATGGAAATAGGGAAATGTTAAGATCTTGAGACTTTTATAAATTCAATATAAATGATGTAGTTTTGATTTAACCAATGAGTAGAGATAATAAATTTATGAATTTTTCTCTTAATTGTTACCAAAACTAGATATTATTAAAGGATATAGATTTAGTCTCAATGTCCACCAAATTAGTTTCCCTAAAAACATCAATGAATTTTAATTGGGATTGAGTATTTCTATGAATCCATCTTCTTTTATGACGATTTATAAATATACAATTGATGTCACCAACACCAATATATGTGTATCTTTAAAAGAGCTCAAAAAGATTGATATTTCCATCCACATACTCTATTTAGAAACTAAGCTTGAGGTTGCATAGACATTAAATATGGAAAAATACATACTCTGTTTGAGACATGAGATCTTAATTCAAATACAATTTTTCTTAGATTTTAAAAGTGAGAAAGTAATAGAATATTTATTGATGTGGACACAAATGCTCTTTGACTAACTCTTGGATATAATAAAAAGTGAAGCAAAGAGTTTGAAAATTTTGGATCACTTTTCAAGCCACACTACTTTTGGGAGCTTAGTTTATTAGATGAATACTAAATCTAAGATTTGTATTCAAACTTATCTCATAAACAACCCCCATTTCCTTGGGGATCCTAACCCCCTAAGATTCAAACAAAAAATATTCATTATTATTTGGGAGGACACTTCCCCTTTCCTTGTTTTAGTATTTTATGATATTTATATATAGATCTTGTAAAGAGGACCTTACATACTTACTATTCCAATCTCTTGTGATCTAAAATATAGCCTTTTCCTTTACCAAGGCTAAAGGTTTTTATAGAAAGAGAAGACATTTGTGGTTGATTCCCTGAAGAATTTTAGGAGTAATTATCTCTTTATTCTCCCACCTTTTGCTTTCTCACCCAAAAAAATTGATAGTGAAATCAATGTAAGAATTCAAAATTCAAAGATCCACACTTTTAGAAAACAAATAGGGGATAGGATCTAAATAAAGATAAGGGAGAGGGAGGGGACTAGCACTAGTAAAGGAAAAATTAGTATAAGGGGTCGATGCTACAATTGTCTTAAGAAAATTCTTAAGGGAAAGAGGAATATTGATAGTATGCTTAGGGTAAAAAGATAGCAACCACCATAGGATCCTTAACGGGTGGAGTGGGATGATGTTAGGATTCATAAACACATTTGGAATATCAATTTTAGGTGGGATGACTAGGTTTAGAGTGGGTTAAAGCATGACGTAGGAAGGACTTATAAAAAATGGAGAAATGAACCCATAAATTACTTTGGGCATGGAAACTATTGCATCTAAAAGACAAATTCTCATAATCAACTTATTAAAATCAACTGTGATAACTAACAATTGCATTTGAAGCAAGATGTTGAATTTTTGTCATAAAACTTTAGTTAACAAAAGAGTGTACCATCATATATAGCCCCTGTAAATAGTTTGTTCTCACTAAGGAGCAATCAAATGATGTCATCATAATGTTGTAAAGGGAATGTCTACCTTGGAATTTTGTGACTTTCTAATAATATACTTGTGTATGAGATAAATCTATCAGTTTTAATAGGTTTGACTTGACCAAAATTTGGTCCTTACTCTAGAACTAAATTCTATAAGTTATAAAATAAGAGGTGGTGCAAGAATGGCATAAATTAATTATAAAATATTTTCATATTATAGATGATATTTATGTTCAGCTACATTACCATTTTCATTAACATATGTTTGTTATAAGGGTTAGTTTTAACTATTATGTTGGTTTACTTTTACCATTTCACTTTTTAGTTTAGTTTTGAATTAAGATGATTTTATTGTCTAATTGATAATTGGGATTTGTATTTAATCACTGAGATAACTAAAGAGTTTAATATAATAAACATATTACATAAACTTTGTGTAAATATTTTTATATGCAAATCATTACATACAAAAAATGTATATTATAGAATCAATTACAAAAAAAATCTTCCCTATTAAATAACACGTGTGTGTAGGTGTGATGGGGTGTTGAAATTAGAGTTCTAAATTTATATTGGTATCAATTTAACAATTTTTCCCTCCATTTTCCATCAATACAAATGATAATTTATTTACAAAATTATTTCATCTATGGTTTCAACATTATTATTTGATAGAAAAAACTAAGATAAAATGGACCCTTACCCTGAGGTGAATTTTTTTTGAGCTAACAAATCAAATTGGTAAGAAAGACAAGAGAGGTCTCTTTGGGAAAAGTAGGAGATGGGTAGAAAACCAAAGATCCAAATAGCTATAAAGCCAAAAACACAAATATAATAGAGAATACCAAATAATTGAATCCCAAAAGCTTTGAATGCCAAAGTAGACCAAGATTTCAGTAATAAAGCTCCATCTTGAAACCACTCTTCATCATAAATAAAACACCATAACCATAAGCCTTGATCACCAATCCCTACATCATCTTTCAAGCCCTAAACTAAGAACACTTCTCCCAAAAATTAATGATGAAATAAATAAATAAAGAAATGATTTATTTTCCAATCCTCTCAAAGTAAAATGATCTAAGAATCCAAAATAAAAATAAAAATCCTGCACAAAAAAATTTAAATTCTTGATCACCAATTTGTTGGACAATAACTTGAATAATAGAGTAATTATCAATAGGTCAAGTGTTTTTTGATTATCTATCTATATTCTTATGAAAGAGGGGGACCTTAACACTGCCAATATTCATTAGGAAGAAAGTGAAGGGTAATAAAGTTATCTAAGAAATATGATGCGGAATTAGTATCTTGTTAGTTTTGGGTGAAACAAATGTCCTAAAAAAAGGAATGACAAAGATAATAACTTGAACAATTGAATTCAGTTTCCACTAGAAAAAGATTCACAATTTCACAATGTTTATAATCAAGGGATATTTTCTTTCAACAAATAATTTATTTAAAGTTGAATCAATAGTAGCTCTCAAACCTACAAAGAGTTATAGATTCAACTAGATTGTTTGAATACCATAGAGTGTAAAAGTAAAAACATGATAACACTTGTCTAATATAATATTTGAAAATGCATCCACCTCTAGAGAGATTTGGGATGCCTTTGGACACACTATTGAAATTAAGATTGATATAGATGTCACTCAGAGGCTTCCAAGAAGCAAATGGCCTTTTGTTGATTTGTGGAAGGAGGTTAAATTTATTTGTCAATAAATTCTATTTTAAGAGAATATAACCATCATATCTATTTATTTTAATTTTAGGATGCACTAAATTATCATTAAAAACCTCTTGAAATAATTCCTCTATTTTTAGAGTGAGGATTAATATAAAGAGGGATATGTATTCAAAACTCTATTGATTATTTCTTTCTTGAAGCTACTGAAATCAAAGATGGGGTCATGGGCCAGATATTACTAACTTAATCTCTTGCTTTCCTTTTTTAATTAATCAAAATGTCCAAAATATAACATGATATTCCATTAAATTTGATCATTTTAATAAATAAGCATGACTAAATTCTCCCAGCAAAATATCAATGAAGGAGGATGTGGTTTGAGGTTTCTTAATTTTCTTTATAGAAGATGGACTAGGAGGGCCCCTGAAAGAATTCCTTTACAGTATATCCTAAAAAATATATTTCTTTTTCATGGTAAACCACATGTAAACATTATATTTTAGAATTAACTAAGGGATATAATTTTTTTAATGAACCATAAAGTTGTATTAATATGATAGATTAGCTTATTATAACCTATTTTTAATGAACTATAAAAATAATACTAGTCCATTTATACCATGAATACACACTCAAATACATATATGGAATGGACTGGAGAAGTAGTTTAAAGAAATAATAAGTTTAGAGGAATGGTTGGTTATACAAAAAATAATATTTTTCAATGTTATCTAAGGGTTCCACACACTTTGGGATTCAACACAATAATTATAAAAAAATATTGATTCCATCCCAACCTTTTTATTTTGGCAAGAAAACCTCTTCCCATTTCATTATATCAATTTTATTAGACTCATAATAAACATTAAATTGAATTTATTTCATAATGTTAGTTAATATATATTTAACTCTAACTAAATCCTTTGAGAATAACATCACATATAATAGAATTTCTTGCATCATAGCTTGAAATAAATAAATTTTCCCCACCCAAGATAGTAATTTTCCTTTCCAAAAGTAGAGTTTATTATAGAAGGTTGTGCTCATATCATCCCAAAATTAATTATTTAACCATCATCAAAGAGGGGGATTCCCAAGTATTTTTATTGAAGAAAGCCTAGAAACATTCCCAATAATTTGATTTATTTTATTATGTCTATCAGGAAAAGTGTGGAGGAAAAAATATTAGATTTTAAGAGGTTAACATCCTAATCCAAATCACATTGATATCAATCTAAATTTTTCTTCAGCATTCTAGCTTCCTAAATTCAAACTGAGTTTCCCAAAATTTTAGCATCTACACACTAACATTGATAGAATTCAATAGGGGTTTCAAAAACTGAATCCAACTCCATCTCAAATATAATGAATGTATCAACCTTATAATCTCATTGCTTCTATGATTAAACTAATCTACTAGTTCATTTATTATGTAATGATATTGGATTCGATTAAGTCTCAAATAACATCATATATAACATAAATTTCATATATATTAGACCAATTAATTATTTAGTTAATTCTATGATGAAATTGAGGTTGAATGAGCCACAAGTCACATTCTATAGTCATAGTTACATTGAAGGGGCTCAAATTAGCCCTAATTACCTTAATGATTTAACCAACCAACTATTTGGTTTATTTTTTGATAATATTTGGGTCATTTAATCCCTATATTAAATATTATATAGTCAAAATTAGTTCACAGGGCTAAATTTGGCAAAAATTGAATCACTAGTTCCACCAATTACCTAACTAGCTAGACATGTCTTAAAATCAGAGCTAATTTATCCCCAAGTCATATATTATAGTCATAGATTAGTTCAAGAGGTTAATTTTGGATCTAATTTCCTTAATTATTGAAATAATGAACTCTTTAGTTCATTATTTGATAAAATGTTGTTGATTAAATCTAAACTTACATCCTATACAATCAAAATTAGGTTCATGGGCTCAATTTGGCCAAAATTCCATCGTAATACTAATTACATACTCTATATGAAAGTGTATATATTTACAAACAAAAATTTTATAATAAAAATAAATTTAAAAAATTATACTTAATTCACATTTACATGCCTCATGTCATATGATTCAGATATATGGACAATAGCTAGTTAGCTATATAGACTATGAAAGCATTGTATCTATCTTTGTGTATCTTTTATTGATCATGAATAAAATTAAATCAATAAACATTTTGTATATAGTGATCAAAAAAGACTTAAATCAATAAACATATAAGATTATACATGATGTCACTTTATAAAAATTCAAAAATGTGCTTAGATGCCCATAATTAACTTGTGTTCCTGAGATTAAGTCCTGAACCTACAAAAACATAGTCGAATCAAATTTTTTTAGATAAAATAAATATATCATGATAAACAATATTAATTTCACTAAATAATTTCTTTTAACCATTACTGCGACATCATTTACTAACTCCTCTTTCCAAATATCTATTTTTTTCTTTCCTTTTTTGAACTATTTGAAGGTTTCAATCTATATTGATTTATACATACATATTTATAATACCACTATATGTTAAAACTATAAATTCCTATATTCATTTATGTATCTTTTATTTTTCTCATCCAAATGTAAAATAAATTATATGGTTTGAAACTAGTCTTAATTATATACACATTATAAAAAGTAGTTTTTTTCATTAATTTTTTGAGGTAGTTTGGGGACGAGAAAGGCACTATCAACTATAATTTTTTTTTTAAATTTATAAAGGTATATATAAATGTAAAATTAATAAAAAAAAATTGTGTGTGTGTGTGTGTGTGTGTGTGTGTGTGTGTGTGTGTGTAGGTTTTAAAATATATGATCTTACCTAACTTTCAACCAAAGGATATTTGGAAATACTAAACGAAACTAAAAAAATGATAGGGTGAATGATTGTTTATCTATTAGGTTTATAAAAACAATTTTAATTTATAAACTAAACTCAAAATGTTTTAGTGAATGTTCTTATATCATCTTCAAATTTTGAGTGTAGCCATCTTAAATCATCTATAGATGTAGAGGTTCATCATTTTTTAGTAAAATAGTTTCACTTTTTAGCCCCTTTTGAACCACCAATTCTATGCACGTACTCTAGTATGCCTAAACCTTTAACCAATAGATAAAAAATATTGGATGAAAAATTTAGAATGGCAATGTGGAGGAATGAAACAAGAAAGAAAGGAGAGATCTTAAATATTATTTAGATTTTTAGTAGTGTATTTTATAGAAAATACATATCTAGTATGTATAATAGTGTATGTTTTTTAATATTTCCATCATTAGAAACAACGTTATAATTTAATGAAACTTGTGAAAGCTCACATTTTTTTAGTGTTTCAAATGACATGTCTACGCATGCTTCAAAATTGTTTAGGTATATACTTTTGGTAATCTAATCATACTAATTTTGTATCTCAACCTAAATATTCCAAATATTTTATATAAAATTTATAATGTATGATTTAAATCCATTACTAGACTTAAAGAAATTGAGATAAAAATCTCAACTAGCACTTATTCACCATTAGTCAATAAAAAAAATTATTGGCAATTGATAGGTAGTTTGATTTATATTACTTCCACTGGAGACGATTTGTGTTTTGCATTAAGTTTTATTTGTCACTTCATGTATAAACTAAATATAGACCATTGTAAAACTACAAAAATAATTCTTAGATATGTCAAAGGAACTCTTGTGTTTAACATTTTATATCATAAATTTGTTGTTATTGAGATAACAAAGTATATTGATTAAAATTTGGGCAAGGTCATTTGAATAAAGATTATATATAACATTAACATGTTATGTTTTCCCTCTTGGTTTAAAATAATTTTCATGGCAAAGCAAACTTTAAACTACAGTTCCCTTAACCTCCACTAAATTTTATTGTACAAAGCAATAATTAATTTAGGTTGACAAATAATGTGGATTGAAACAATATAAGAGGATCTTCAACTAGAATATATTTCATCCACTCTAACTTTTTAAAACAACCACAAGTTTTCTCAATCTAGTGAATAACCAAATTTTTCATGGTAGAACTAAGAACATCTAATTTAATCAACACTAAATATGTCCATTGGTTCAAAACAAAGAATTTTGTCTTTAGTATTATCCTAAAACAAATCAACCTATTGATATAACCACTAAACCTCTAATATAAATGTATTGCATGATTTTTGGTAAAGGAAAATATTTATGATACATACACATTTAATATGGTTAATTTTATAAATTATGGTTACCCTATATCTATAATTATCGCTAGTAGGTTTATAACTATTACTCTTATTATTATATCTATATTATTTAGATTTAATATACATATCAAAATCTATTAATTGAGATAAATAACTAAATATTTTATGCCTTGGTAATCTTATGTATTCTATGTGTGTTAGATATCTATGTAAATTTATAGCTAACTATCATAAATATCAAGTTATGCTATAAATGGTAATTCATATATACATAAATTTAGTACATATCCTGGGTAATATGCTAGCCAATATTCTTTAAAATATTGTATTATATAAAACAATCTATTGTATTTTTTAGTTATAATATAGAAAATGTAAAAAAACTTCAATAAAGTCAAATGGGAAATGGTATACATGTTTACCTTATTTTAATTCTGTTGTGTTTTCCTTCCAATCCATACTCATGCAAAAATCATAAAAAACTCTAATAAAAGCTATGTAATAAATGGTTCTATGTTTACTTTTTATTTTATAATATTAGAATTGAAATAATTAAAAGTTAACACATGCATGCCATTACATCTACTATCACCTTGATGCCACTATATGAATGCCTTGATAATTATATGAATTATATTTATATTAAATATCTATATAAATTTAAAAACAGCTATCGTAAATATCAATATATTCTATAAAAGATAAATCATCATTATATAAAAAATGCCTATATAGATAAAATTAATACATATCATAGATTATATGGTATCTAATATTCTCTAAACTATGCTACTATGTTAAATAATAAATGGTCTTATATTTTCTCTTTCTATGAAAATTTCAAATACACACCAATACATAGATATGTATGTATAATCAATATTAAATAAATATCTAATATAAGATTGTTAAATAATTTATATGGTAAAGTTAAATATTTATGGTACTTAAATATATATTATGGTTAACTTATATCTATATGTTGCTAGATTTGTTGTAAAGGAAAATATTTATGATACATACATATCTAGTCTGGTTAATATTATATATTATGGTTAACTTATATCTATATACTTTTAGCAAATATATAATAATAATTATTTTTATATGTTTAAATTTTCATATAGCATATTTTAATACACGACAAAACTTTTCTTATATCATCTTTGAATATGCCTAAACCTCTAGAGTGACTTGGGTCACCTTTGGATGCATCATTGAAATTAAGCCTGATATAGTTGTCAATTAGAGGATTTTAAGAGGAAAATGGGATTTTGTTTATTTATGGAAGTAGGTTGAAGTTATTTTTCAATAACTTACATTTTAAGATAATATAGCCATCGTATCTATTGATTTTAATTTTAAGACATGCTACTTTAGCTTTTAAAAACTCTTGAAATAGTGACTCTATTTTAAGAGTGAGGATTACTATAAATAGGGACATGTTATTGAAAAAAAACTATTGATTCTTTATTTCTATAAGCTCCAAAATATTAGATATGGGGTCATAGACGAGATACTACAAACATAAACTCCTCCTTCCCTTTTCCAATTAATCATAAGATCTAGAATATAACCAGATATTACATTAAATTTGTACATTTTCATAAATAACCATAACCAAAATATCCAGGAAAAAGATCAATCAAGGAAAATGTCATTTGAGGTTTCTTAATTTTCTTTATATCAGATGGATGAGGAGCAACCCTAAAATAAATCTTTTGCAGTCTATCCCAGAAAATATATTTCTTTTTCATGATGCATGTATACATAATATTTTAGAATTCACTGAGCGATCTAAATTTTTTTCTTAAGCCATAAAGGTGTATTAATATGAAATATTATCTTATTATAACCTAATTTTAGTCAATTAGTTTAAAACTAATATCCATTCCATTTGAAGCCATCAATATACACTGAGCTACCTATATGGAATAGATTCAATAGTAGTTTAAAGAAATAAGAATTTTATGTGAATGTTTGGTTGTAGAAAGAATTATATTTTTTCCATGTTATCTAAGGACCCCACACACTTTGGTATTAAACACAATAACTAAAAACTAGTTGTCCCCATAGGTTTGAAAAATATTTTACAAATTTTTTAAGGAAGAGTGATAGCAGAGAAGTCCCACATTAAACCAAGCATCCTTCCAAAAGTTTAAGATAAGGTCTTTACATTTCTTAGGGAATTTCCAAATGTGTGACCCATGAATCAAATAATTTGTAGTAAAAATATGGGCCAAATCATCATCATTATCAATATAATCTGTATGAATCAAGATGCTCAAAGTGTTATTCTTGTCTGGTTAGATTCTCCATAGAATTTTTGGTCCCACAACATTATTCATCTTGAACAAATTGTTTATTCCATACTAACATTTTCATTTTGGCAAGAAAATATCTTCCCATTTTATTCTATCATTTTTATTAGAATCATAATAAACATTAAATAGAATTTATTTCATAATGTCAGTTAATATATATTTAACTCTAACTAGATATTTTGAGACTAACATCATATATAATGGAATTTATGGGAGCATAACTTGAATTAATTAAATTTTCCATACCCAAGATAGCCATTTTCCTTAAAAAAAATAGAGTTTATTCTAAAAGGTTATTCTTATAACATCCCAAAATTAATTTTTTGACCATCCATCCAAGAGGGAGATTCCCAAGCTACACATAAACCCAATAATTTGATTTATTTTATTATGTTAATGAGGAAAAGTGTGGAGGAAGAAAATGTTATATTTCAAGATCTTAACCTATGGACCCAAATCATGCTGATATAAATATAAATATTTATTCAAGAAAATTTCTTCTTAAATTTAAATTTAGTTTCCCAAAATTGTATCATAAAAAACTAACAATGATAGAAGTTAAAATTCTCAGTAATGTTGAAGCTGATAATGAGAATAAATGATTTTTAATTTGAAAAAACTCTACCCAAGTATTTTAGCATGATGATGAATATTTTGGGAGTGATAAGATATACTTGATGGATTTATAATAAAGCATTGAAAATTTAGTTGTGACTATATTTAGAAGAATACAAAACATAGGAATAGACATGCAAGAGTTGATCCAATCACACCAGGCCTCTTAGAATCCAATTTTTTTTAGGAGTTTGAAAATAAATATATATATTTAACCCTATCATATGATTTTTTTATATCATCTTTGATGATCACTGACACTTCCATTTTAATTTTGACATAGTCAATTAGCTTGTGAAAAATAACGACTACTTCTAATATTTGAATATTTTGAACAAAACCTACTTTATGCTTAGAAATAAGAATAGGAAGGAGGATTTGGAGACAATTATTCAAGGTTTTATGAATAATATTATAGATTTTTTTATAGAAGGAAATAGTTTTGAATCTATAGAAATTGTCTACATTATGTTTATTAGTAGATCACAGATAGAAAGGTGCAAATAAAATTCTTCATAATTTTTATCAAGGATCTCCATTAATTGGAAAATTTGAGAATAGCTTTTTCAACAATTTTCAAAAAGTGTTTAGAAAAACCTCAAGGTAACCCATTAGGGTCTAGAGCTTTATCATTGTGTATACTACAAAGAGTAATCTAAATTTCTTACACTATAAAAGGCATCATTAATTCAACATTTTGATCATCATTAAAAAAATTTGAAATGAGATTCGCAAATTCTTGTTCCTCCAAATTAAAATTATTAGAAATATCCATAACAAAGTTTTCAAAAATATGGACTCATTCCTTTTAAATCACATCCAAATATTTAGCCTAAAGGTCATTATTAGTTTTGATTTTTGAGAAACTATTATAATTAAGGGTGGTTATCTTTGATTGAAGAGGTAATTTTGTTATGGTCACCTTTAAGACAACACACTCTAAATTTTGATTTTTGTAAAATGTCTTCATTTTTCAAAATCAAGATGGGCATTGCAGTTGTTCTTTTTCTATGAGAAGTGAGGTTCTATAATGACCAACTATTTAAACTTTATCTTGAAGGCTTCGAATATTAGTTTTGATGATTAATTTATCCCTAAAGATGTTCTCAAAGAATTCATTTTTCCATTTGTAAAAAAGTTGTCTAATATTTTTAAACTTATGAACTACAAAAAACATTTTGGTGTTGCTTCTACTTGATAGTTCTTTACCCTAATCCCTCATAAGCTCCATCAAATTATGACCCTTTAGCCAAATTAGTTCAAATTAATCTCTTTTAATAGTGAGGGAAGTAGGCAAATGGTCAGATCTCAAGACATAGAAATTTAGAGTGAAGTATCTAATTTTTATTTAACAAATGGATAGAGAGAAGAATTTTGTTAATTCATTTTTCAATGTTACCAAAACTAGATGCTATATTAGTTCAAGTAATGGAGTTATATCTAGGTTCAATTTCTTGTAAATTATTTTCATTGAGAACATCAATGAAATTTAAATGCAATTGAGTATTTTTGAGTTCATTCTCTTTTCTCATGATTTTGTAATATATAATTGAAGTCACCAACCACCCCAATATTTGTTCATCCTGCATAGAGTTTTAAAACATTGATATTTACTTACACATATTATATTTTGTGATTGGACTTGAGAGAGCATACACATTAAATATGGAAAAGGACATACTTTCCCTGAGGCATTAGATCTTAAGGTAAATCAAACTTTTTGGGGACTCCAAAATTAAACAAGTTATATAGGATTTCATAAAGAGGACACAAAGGCTATTCCATTTTTTTGGGATTCCAAAATTACACAGGCAATATAAGATTTCATCAAGAATAAATAAGATCTATTCCAAAAATTTTGAGATTCCAACATGCTAAGGGGAGAAAGGAGTATTTATGGTAAGCTTAGGGTATAAAATATCAACCACCACCAAATCCTTAACAGGTGGAGAGGGATGATATTGGGATTTATAGATCCATTTGAAAGAATGATTATGGGTGAGATCACCATGTTTAGGGTTATAAAAATCAAGAGGGTGGTAGGACTTAGCCAAAAGGGGGAATTTAACTCATAAATGATAGTTTGCATGGTAATCATTGTATTTGAAAGTCAACATAACATATTCAACTTGTTCGAGTCAACTGTGATCACCAAATATTACATTTAAAGGGCAATGTTTGATTGTTTTCTTAAAATTTTACTTGAGAGAGGAGTAGATAATTAAATTTAACCCCTATAAATAGTTCGTATTATAAAAAAGTTTGCAGGATTAAAGTCCCTTGTATCAGGATGAATTTGTAAAATCTTTCCAATGGAATTACTTATGGATTATAACTATATTTATTTTGAAATTGGAGTGGAAGGTAATAAATATAGATCCTACTAGGTATTTCATTATGAGGTTCATTTAGAGGGTGAAATAAAGGAGATCAAGGTTCCATGATTAAGGGGTAATGTTTCATACACCAAAGTTGGGAATTGAATATCTTCGTTGTACTTCATGGAATAAAAAGATACAATAAATAATCTTTTCACAATAGGTGAAATTTCAACATCACCTTGTAAATTTTAAACTATTAAATTAAGATCCTTGGTTGTGAGCTAGCTTTAAGAATGAACCATATCTTTAGTCTCCTCTTCATCAAAAACTAAAGTTGTTAGAGCTACAAATATCAGAAGTTTAGATGCTACCTTAAAGATATCAAAAGAGGATTTCCCCTTAGAATTTATGTTTACAACCATGGCTACCATTTCACTATATATCAGCCCTCTATTTTCCATAAAGGGGAAAATGGTGGTTGGACTCCAAAAAAAAGATTGTTGACTTGCCCCTCCTGTGTCATCTTTAGCCTAAGTTATAGGTAAAACACTAAAATTTTCAACCTTCACTAAATTCCCTAGAAAAGGGGTAATAATGAATGAATCAAATATATCTATGATTGCCCGTCACTAAAAACACCAAATGCCCTGACTGTATCCCTACTGATGTTGAATAATCCTTTGTCTTAGAGGAAAAAATCCCCTGAATCTTCATTTTTTAGGGAGAGGGGAGATTTGAATGTCATTGATATTATATTTATCTGAGCGAATATAATAACATAAGAATTATATCTAGGATAGTTTATATATCTCGTTGTTGGCCCACCTGAAAAAGACATCACACTCAAGTTTGTATAACTTGAACATTCCATGCGAAGGAAACTAATTATTCCCTAAAGTTTGATTATCTAAATCATATTATCATTGATAAAATCTTCTATTTATTATTTATTTTAATAAATTTCATAATTTCATGAAAATAATGGTACCCCTATTTTATATTTCTGTTTGGGTCTCATATGATGATATAGTCCAGCTAGATGATTCTTGATTTAGTGATTATTTTAACCTTTCTTAGTTAGAATGAAAAATAAGGTTCCATAACTAATGTCATTGTGTTAAATGAGTATGTTTGATAATTTTTCATATATAATGATTAACCTAAAAATGAACTCTAGCAAGGATTTTACTTTGCTTTGATAGTTGGGTGAGTTGCTTGACCAACGCTTTTGGTGAGTCATCATGTTTTAGGTGTGACACTTGGACTCAAAAACCTATTTTTCACCTCAACCAAGTCCATGTGATGAATATTCATATAAATTACTTAATAAAAAATGGAATCTATAATTTTATATTTCCCTTAAATAATATTACTCAAAATCAAGATTAGGTCTCTTAGTGAATCATTTTAATTTTTAATTATAACTAGAATTTTAAGCTTGATTAAGTTTATACATTATGTATTGTAAGTTTTCATTTCTAATCAAACCCATATGCCTGATTAGGTCTAGGAGAGTGTATTTGGGGCATCATAATTTTAATCACAGTTTTAAATCTAATTAGGTCTAAGAGTGTAGTGTTTGATTCATGTAGATCTAATAAAACTTTAGCATAAATTTAGTTCAAAATGGTGGCATGGTGTCACTTAAAATGGTAAATGGGATCCAAAACCTTATTATAAAAAAGTCATATTGTTGGAGTGCATTGAAGTGTTAATTGGATTATGATGTTTGATTAGGTCAAGTTTGGGGTGTGTATGGAAACATTGTTTGTTTTTTTAGTTTTACCTAGAATACTAACCAAGCTATTAGGGGGCTTAATGCCTCCCATCTAGTGATGGTTGGGATTTTAACCTAGACAAATTTTATATGGGACTTGTTATCCCCCATCCTATACTACCAGGGGAATAACCCTCACTAGGTATGTGAAGGCATTGGTGGCCCCTTAACTTTTGTTTTTATATTTTTTAAACATGCATAGGCCCATGGGGGAGATTTTTTCCCCCTCAAAGCATGCATTTAATTTTGAAAATAATTTTTTTTTAAATTAAATTTCTTTTAATTAAGTTTATTAAAATTTTAATAAACTTAATTTTAGTTAAATAAGTTTTTTAGAAACTAGTTTTAAATTAATTTAGTTATAATAATTTATTTTTTATAATTTAATTATTACATTATAATAAATATATTATTATGTTAAATTAAGAAAGAATATTTTAATTCAAAATTTTCCACTTTAGCTTAGACTATCTGGGGACGGTCATTTGGCCATAACATTTCACCTAGAGGTCTATTTTCCATTATGTTTTTGTCGTTACTAAGCTAGTTCCATATTAACCATCAATGAGTATTTTTTATATAGGAGAGGTGAATGATTAAAAATATATATTAAATTTCATGCTAGTTTTTTAATATTATAAAATTCTAATTTATTGAATTAAAATCCTTTTTTGCTTTGGTGAATTTTTTTGATTTCTTTTGTTTTGCTACTTTGGAACTTATGAAAAGGGATAAAGTGATTGGATCATGCAAATGAGGTGGGGGAGGGGCGGGGATGTAAAAAATTCAAATTGGATCTCAAACAAGTTCTAGAGGGAAAATTATTTCCCACCATTATTTTAAATTTTTATAAAAGGCCATTAAAAATCCATTGTAAGGGCTAGTTAATTTTGTAGTCAAGGAGACATTAGAGTACCTAACATTTTTGTTTATTTCCTAGTTAGATTTTATGTGGGAAATGCCACTCTAAATATTTTTTTATGTATTTTAATTAATTATGATCGACCTAGACACTCATTTTAAAGAAAACATATCTATTAATCAAAGTTGTTGATATTTTTGTTCAATTACTACGCATGTATATGCTAATTCTATTCTTTTTATTCTTAATTTTTTAATCCTATAACTCTGTCAATATCTTTATTCATGGTTGTGTGAATTTTGGTTATGCTTAATATTAAATTTTTGGGGTTTTTTCTAATTGAATAAATTAGAATGATCTTTATTGTAGAATAGGCTCATTCTTTTCCTCTTTAACTTCATCTTTTGATATGTTTTTAATCAATACATCACCTTAGGGTTTAGAATATATCTAGAAACAATAATAAGGGTTTATAAGTTTCATATTTATTGAAAATTTTATGTTCATTAATTTTATGCACTTTTAAATTAGTTCATGCAATGGATGTTTATTAAATTAGTTATAGTTTACATGATCAATGTAAAATGCTGATTTTTATTCTAGAAAATTTATGCATGTTTTTTTCTTATTTTCATGTGCTTAAAATCCATATTGGCTAATTAGATAAACTCACATTATTCCTCTAAGTTATTTTATCTAAAATTTCAAAGCAACAAAGGCCCATTTAAATGGAATAGTTTTACATCATTCAGCTAGGTTTTCTGGTACACCATAATTTGGGGATATAAACCTTGGGGATATATTTAGTTTTATGTTGGGGGAGGTTTAATGGTTCTTGTCCTACCTAAATGGGTATGCCACATAACCCATCAATAGACTATTTATATGACGATGTGAACTATAATATTTTAGATCTATTTATTTTGGTATTAGGTCCATCCCTTGTACTTTCACCACCTTATTGTGTGCTTACATATAAATTATTAGACTAGTGCTACAAGGAGGTCCCAGACAAAAATTTTTAAATTTAACATTTTTGGAGGCATTACACATGCTAAGCTATCTTAAATATCAAACTAAAAAAATTAATAATAACCACAATATCAAGGTTTATTGATTGTTAATTTGATTTATTTTACAACACAAAACATGTAAGACCTTTTACAAACAAAGAAAAATAAAAAATAGACATATTTAGTCAGCAGTAGCTCATGTTTAGCTATCACTCCTTTTTGCAATCATTTTTATTCCACTTTAAAATTATCAAGGGTTTCTACTTGTCATGGTCAAGGTAACTAACCTATGAACATCATAGTAGTTTCTCATGATTTATTTAAAACCCAAAGAAAATTTTCCCTGTATAAATGAAGTCAACACTATTGAATAAAAAATTATGCCACGAGGTAAAGTGTCTAGTCCATTGCCTTCACTAGGATAATTTAGTGGATATAAACATATTCCCATGGTAAATCAAGTGTTCAGGCATAACATTCCTATACTAATTATCAAGTTCTACATATCCAAATCATAGATATATTTATAACCTAACACCCTTGAATTGAATGCCTATGCATCAATAATGCATCCTTAAAATTAATGTGTTGCCTTAAACATGTAATCATCAGGTCATTCATGTGGCCTATAATTATGTTGTTACTACACCTAACACAAATGGATATGATGGTATAACTAGAAATCAATATGATGTTCTAAATATTATAGATAATTAAACAACCTATAGTGTTACATGTAACCAAATACAATTTGTTATCTTTAAATTTATTAATTTTTTGTTATTTATAATAAAATTAATTCCATAAATGAGAAACAACCAAAATACAAAAATAATCTAAAAAATGGGAAATTGGTTGTAAATGGTTGAAATATTAACCGATGAGATGGTTGATTTGTGGATACAATTATGTCAATATAAAAATAATTATGTGAATAAATATTAAAAAAAATAGAAAATTGAAATTCCATAGAACTAATAACTAATGGTATGCTTGACCTAAAAAAGGTGGTGATCCAATTCCTATTTATAACATAAATTAAACTAAGAAAAATAATAGAAACTTTACTAATTTTAATTTCATCACTTAGTGTAGACTACATAACATAGGTGAACATACTAAAATCGATTGTACTAATTTTTCTTGGTTCAAACATATTTCAAAAGGAGACTGAAAATATTGAGATAGTACCTACACCTGATAAATAATTTGAGATAAAGTGGAGGGAATCCAGGTAATGCCTCAGTCTTATAGATTTATAAATTACTATATGTAGGTTATAGTGTGTTAAAAAATAGTTTGAATGAAGTTCATCCATTTAATTACTTTCAAAGGTGAAATATCTACACATTAGGGAAAAAAATCAAACACTTGTTATAAGTTATACTCCTCAAAATAATATTTAGGTTATCACTTATGAAAATTCTAATAAAAATCCATTTCTACCTAGAATATCTAACACATTTTCACTATTAATGAACAATGCTACATGCCCATAGACTAATAAATTCATAGAAAATAAGAAAACTTGGATACAATAAAATCAAAGACATGAATAAAATGAACGACAATATACAAATGTTTGAATTATAATAATTATATAATTAATTTTTTTTTTTAAATCTTTGTTATGAAAGAAATAGAAACTAATATAATAGTTGATGCACATGTTTCTATTTACAAACAATTAACTAGAACTCATCTTTTCCTCATAACAATCCATATTTATGGTAAAAACTCACATAATTATTTGTTTGATTCAAATGATTTGGATAACATGTAACCTTTCTAAATTTTATATAATTTAGGTTTGACACTTATTACTCAAACAAAATTGTAGATTAGATAGAAAAATATAAAGTCGTGGTGTTTGGTGAATTGAATCACAATCTCATGTAATTGGATTCCAATCCAAGGATATAATAATTTTTTGACATTGAAGTGGTTGATATACCAGATTAATATGGCATGATCCTTATCATATATTGTCACATAATGTTAAATGGATATATGGTGATTGATTTGGTGCATATATGGCTTCCATGTTGTGGTATACCAAATCAAATCAAATTTAAAGGAGGGATGAAAATGATACATTTATTTTAAAGAGGATATACCCATGTCTTCTACCATGATTATGAAGAGGTAGGGAGAGCTATGATACCTTTATCAGATTCATTATGAATCATTAAAACATCCAGTCTTGACTCTATTTACAAGGAAAAGACATGAATAAAGATGTAAGAGTTTATCCAATCACACCAAGCATCTGAGAATCTATTTTTTTTGAGGAGTTTGAAAATAAATATCTAGTTAACCATATCATATGATTTGTTTATATCATGTTTGATGATCATGTTCACTTCCTTTTTAATTTTATCATAGTCAATTGCCTTATTCAAAAAATACAAACTCCATCTAATATTTGTCTATTTTGAATAAAACCTACCTATTATTTATAAATAAGAACATGAAGGAGGATTTGGAGATGATTAGGCAAAGGTTTATAAATAATTTTATAGATGGTGTTACATAGGTAATTAGATATGAAGCTATCTAAAGTGTCGACATTATATTTTATGGGGATCTAAGCTAGAAAGGAGTAACTAAAATATTTCATAATTTATCTCAAGGATCTAGGTTAATTTATTAGTTTGAGAGTATCCTTTTAAAAAATTTCCAAAAGTATTTAAATTTTCTTGGAGGGAACGCATCAAGTCCTAAACATTTATAATTATCTATATTCGAAAGAGAAATGTATTTATTGCTCTATAGAGGGACTCATTAATTCAACATCCTAATAATCATTGATAATTCTTGGAATGAGATTAACAAATTTTTGTTCCTTCAAATAAAAATTATAAAAAGATTCCTCAAGTAAGTTTTTTTTAAAAATAGACTATCTCCTTCTTAATCACATTCAAATCTTTAGAATAAGGGAAATTATTAGTTTTAAGTTTTGATATCCTATTATAATTATGGTTACGTAGGTTTGATTGCTGAAATAATTTTTTTATGACCTCCATCATTGACCCAATGCTCTATAAATTTTGTTTTCTATAAAATCTCATATTTTCTAAAATTGAGATAAACATTAAACTAATCTCTTTTTCCGTGAGATAAGGGTTATATAATGATAAAACATAAATAATTTTCCTTGAAGGATTTGAATATCAGTTTTGATGATGAATTTATCCTTAAAAATGCACTAAAATTTTTTCTCTTTCAATCTATAATGGAATTGTTTATCATTTTTAGCTCATGAGGTATAATAAACATTTTGGTGTTGCCTCTAGGGGTTAGTTATTTCCACCAATCCTTAATAAGCTCCATCATATTATGATCATTTAGGCATAGTATTTTAAATCTAAAGAGAATGCTAATAGCAATTTTATATCTTTTGATAGTGAGGTAAATGGTTAGACATTTAGACTTTTAGAAATTCAGAGTGAAAGATGTAGTTTTGATTTAACAAATGGTTAAAGACCAAAAAATTATCAATTCATTTTGTAAGGTTACCAAAACTAGTTATTATATTAGTTAAAGTAAAGGATCCATATTACGTCTGAATGTCTAGTAATTTTTTCACCAAAAACATAAATCAAATTTAATTGGGATATAACATTTCTATGAATCCATCCTCTTTTATCATGATTTATCAATATATAATTTAAGTCACCAACCACTAATATATGTTCATCTCAAGAAGAGTTCAAAACCATTGATACTTCCTTCCACATAATCTATTTAGAAAATAATCTTGAGGTAGCATACATAAAAAATTATGGAAAATGCATACTCTCCTTGAGGCATACTATCTTAAGGTAAATATAATATTTATTGGATTAAAAAATTGAGAAATTAGTATAATATTTCTTAAATAGGATGCAGAGGCTAACTGACTAACCCTAGGCTCCAATAAAAAGGGAAGTAAAGAGTTTCCAAAAATTAAACACTTTTCAAGCCATGCTACTTCCGGGAGCTTGGTTTCTTTAATTAAAACTAAATCTAAAATTTGTATTTGAAGTTGTCTCTAAAGAAACCTTCATTTCCTTAGGGATCCTAATCCTGTAACATTACAAGAGAAGATATTAGTTATTCTTTGGGAGGACTCTTACCCCTTCCTTGTTTTAGGCTTCTCTCCCATTTATAAATAAATATTGTAAAGAGGACCTTACATAATTATGATTCTAAACTCTTATGATCTGAAGTATTGCATTTTCCTTTTCCTTTTCCAAGGTTAAGTGTTTTTATATAAAGAGAATACTTTTGAGTATGATTCCCTTGAATAATTTTAGGAGTAATTATCTCTTTATTCTCCCATATTTTGATTCCCCCTATAAAAGAATAGAGAATGTAATCAATGTAAGAATTTGAACTAGAAAGATCCACACTTTTAGGAAACAACCAAGGTAGGAGAGTATCAATTGTAAAGGAAAGATGAGTATAAGGGGTGGATACACCACTAGGTTAACAACATTCTCTATGGAAAGAGGAATATTTACAGTAAGATTTGGGTATGAAAGATCAACCACCACAGGATCTTTAGTAGGTGGAATAGGATGATATGGGGATTTATAGACACATTTGAGACAATGATTTCAGATGGGATGACTCAATTTAGAGTGGGTGAAGGCACGAGAGTAGGACATAGCTAAAATGAAGTAATGAACCCTAAATGACTATGGGTATGGAAACCATTATATTTTAATGGAAACATAATGTAATCTACTTGTTAGAGTCAAGTGTGATCACCAACCATTGTATTTGAAAGGAATTGTTGGATTTTTGTCATAAAATGTTTCTTGACAAAAGAGTATACCATCAAATTTAACCCTTGTAAATAGTTTGTACACAATAATAATTGATCTAAAAATGTCATAGAAAAATTGTAAACGAAATGTCTACCTAAAATTATGTGACTTTCCAATCCTTTACTCATTAAATTTAGAAGTTGTCATCAAAATTTTGTGTATGAGATAAATCTTTCAACTTTAGTAAGTTTGACCTGACCAGAATTTGGGCCTTACTATATAACAAAATGCTATAATTTTTGAAAAAGAGGTGGTGCAAGAATGGCATAAATTGATTCTAGAAACCTTTTCATACTATGGATGATTCTTAGTGTGGGATACTTTACCATTTTCCTTATCATATATTTGTTTCTAAAGGGTAGTTTTTACTATTATTATGGAGGTGCCTCCTTAAATCTTAATTATGATTTTACCATTTACCTTTTTAATTTGGTTTTGAATTCGGATGATTTTATTTTTTGATTTACTATTAGGCTTTGTATCTTATCACTGAGATAACTACAAAGATAAAGATAATAAGCATATTACATAACTTTGGTGTAAAACATTATATGATAAATTCAATGCATATAAAAAAGAAACTATGGAAGCAACTGCAAAACAAACCTACCATATTAAATAATGGGCATGTGAAGGTGTGATATGATGTGGAAATTAGGGTTATAATTTTATTTTGGTAATTATTTCACATGTTTTCACTCCATTTTTTGATCAATACAAATTATAAATTATTTTGTCTATGGTTTCAACATTATTATTTGATGGAAAATGATAAGCTAAAATGGGCCCTTTCCCTAAGGTACAAATGGATATAGTTATTAAATCAAACCAAGATATACAAGACAGGTCTCTTTAAGAATAAATGGTGATAGGAATAAAACTAATGATACAAAAATCTATAAATCAAAGAAGATATATATAATAGACAATACCAAAGAAATGAAGCCTAAAAGATTCACATCCTAAAGGAGATCGAGATTTCAATAATAAATCTCCATTGTGGAACCACTCCCAAGGATCAAGAAAATGCCATCACCAAAAAGCCTTGATCACAAATCACTAGAACATCCTTCAAGCCTTCCACTAAGAACACTACTCCAAAATAATAAGGATGAAATAACCCAAGAAATAAACCATGTATTTTCAAATCCTTCTCAAAGTGAAAATATCTAAGAAGAGAAAAGAGGGAAAAATATTCTAGGACAAAAAATTGTTTCAAAATCTTGATCACCAATTCATTTGACAATAACTTTAATAATAGAGTAATTATCAACAGGTCAAGTATTTTATGATTAATTCTCTACATTATTCATGAGGAGGACCTTCACACTTCAAATATTCATTAAGAGGCAAGTCAAGGGAACTAAATTTATCCAAGTAATATGTTAGAGAAATAGTTTCTTGATAGTTATAGGAGAAAAAAAATCTTTAAAAAAAAGGAATGACAAGGAGGATAACTTGAATAATTGAATTGAGTTTCCACTAGACAAACTTCAAGATTGCACAATGTTGAATATCAAGGGAGAATCTCATTCCACAAATAATTTCTAATAATTTGAATCAATAACAGTTATCAAACCTCTCAAAAGAGATATATATTGAACTGCATTGTTTGAATAACATGGAATGTTAAAGGAAAAACGTGATAACACTTGTCTCATATAATCATCGAATATGCCTCCTCCTCTAGAGAGACTTGAGATAATTTTGGATGCACCGTTAAAATTAAGCTTGATATAGGTGTCACTCAAAGGGTTTCAAGAGGCGAATGGCCTGTTGTTGATTTGTGGAAGGAAGTTGATGTTTTTTTCAATAACTTTCATTTTAAGAGAATATAACATCATATCTAGTGATTTTATTTTTTCGAGGTGCCACATTAGCCTTAAAACACTATTGAAAGAGTTCCTCTATTTTGAAAGTGAGGATTATTATAAAGAGGGACATGTTCTTGAAAATTATATTAATTCTTTGTTTTTATAAGCTCTACATTATGAGAGATGGGGCCATAGCCCAAATACTACTAACTTGATCGCCTCCATCCTTTTTCGAATTAGTGAAAAGATCCTGAATATAATCAGATCTTACCTTAAATTTGTTCATTTTATTAACCAACCATTGACAGCGTAGCATACATAAAATTGTTTAATTACATTATTTTAGTTTGTATGACGGTACCAGAATAATATAAGAATGATGGTTACTTGAATGTCGTGGTCTTTTCTACACTCTTCCTTGGATAATAATCCATCCTTCTTCTTCCGAAATCTGTTACCATATTTTTGGTGAGCTGTTGGATATAAATTGTGATGTATGTTTTGTTTTATAATAAATAAGAAACAAAGCTTTTTGATAATTCTGGTATCAGAGCTAGACAAGTCTGAGAGAGTCCGAGCCTTTGTCCAGCATAAAATAGTACGTACGAAGCAGTGCAACAGTTTGGCATCGACAACAGATAGTGGGTAAGAGCTCCATTAGTGTAGAGAAATCCTGTAGCAAACCTACAACGTGTAAGATGCATCAAAGCCTGGAGGAAGCGAAGACATTAAAGAAGACGTAGCAGCCAAAAAGATTGGCAAACAGTGATGTACAGCAGTAGCTTGGCAATAGAAAGGATGTGGAGCTGTTAAAGAAAGCCGCGTAACCTCAGAATTGATGCTGCAATAGTTCGACGTGAAGAGGGGATAAAACACAGTGATGCCAATAGAGAGATCGATGGACTAGTCCTGGGTAGAGATTTGAGTTGGAAGAAAATACAGTGACGTAGAAATTGTAGAGCGTTGAAAGCTTGAGCCTAAACGGCCAAGAATCTGATCGCAGCGTAGTAGATCGCTGGAGAAAACACAGTGAAGAGTCAGAAACACAAGCTACAATCATAAGCAACGTAAGCAGTAGTTTGCAGTGGCTGTAAATGAAAAGAAGCACAACCATCAAAGGAGACCATTGGAAGTGAAAAGGAGATCGTTAAAGAGTGGAGCAGCTACTCAGAAAAATCATGGGAGAGAGTCTCGAAGGGAAACTAAAAGAGAATCCCTGAATCTGATAGAAGACATATTCTACAGGCTCGAGATTGTAAGGAGTAAAAGGAAAGTTGTTGAAGACCAGTCAGAGCCTAGGAGGAGAATTCTAGTCATCAATCGATGCTGAAGCTAAAGTCTGTGGCAGTAGTAGACTGAGCCAAAAGGCTAAGGACTTATTCGAAAGGCTAACGAACAGCCAGGAGGAGACGTGAGCAAGACCACTATGTATGTCAAATGAAAGAGAAAGTGTCAAGACTTCTGAAAGCAAGTAAGGAGACCCACAAGCCATAGAAAACTTTTGAGAGACTCAAGAAAGCTCTAGTTTCTATTTTACTTTGCTTGAGGCACTTCATGATATTGCCAATCTTCAATTTGATGAGCTCATTCGACAAGACCTTCTGGAGTAATTCTTGTTCAACACACGCTGCCGAATAAAGAGAATTCATGAGGAACTCAACACTGAATACGAATCCGACTACAAAGATGAGGTAGAATGCCCCTACGAGCGACACCGTCTCTTAGCATGCAACTACCGTGATAATCTCCGAACCCATTTTTCTCGCCAATAAGCTATAAACTATTGTAATTTGCATTTAAGATATTAAAATAAAAAAAATTGTTGTTAAAAGATGTCTGCTCCAAAATTTCTATTATCAGATGCCCAAATTCTAAAAGAACCAAATTATGCTACATGGAAAACAAAAAGGCATATGGTCCTTCAATTTGAAGCATTATGGGGCATCATGACAGGGACCATGTGAGTTCCCATTAATCTTGATGCACTCACAAAGTATGAATAGTTTAATCCTAAGGTCCTAACGCTGATCATACTAAGTGTCACCGACGATGTGCAATCACATATTAGGGATGTAGACAATGCGAAGACACACATGGGACAAATTAGCAACTATATATAAGGCAAAGAATCAGATGAAGATTATTCATCTACAATTGAACCTTCATTCACTCACTATAGAGTCTGATGAAAAAGTTGAGGAATTATAATGTTGAGTATTTAAGCTACAAATAGAGTTGTTATCTCTTGATGAAATGGTAGATGACAAAACATTGGTATCGATCACCTTACGAGCACTTCCTTCTCAATTTAGAGTGTTCCTCATGACACTAAGTCTCACTAAATAGAAATTGACATTTGAAGAGCTTGTGAACCTATTAAAATAGGAAGAAACCATCAATTTAGCACAAGATGAGTCTCAAGATAAGGCTCTTTAAATGAAAAAATAATGAGGTAAAAAATTATGCAAGGGACCTCCAGAAAAGCTACCACAAAATTAGTAACAATAACTATCTCATCATCAATCACAAAAATCAAAGAGGTGCAGTCATAGTTGACACACCAACACTCATGACATAGACAACTATAGGTATAATAGCTAAAATAGAATATCTACTAGCAAGCCAAGCACATCAAGGCACGATGATACTTAGAAGTTGAAAAGATGTCCCTACTAGTGGAAGCAGAAGGGACTTCTTGCTACCTAACAAGATGATGAATTTGACAAAGCAACAAATGATGAAGATAAGAATGTATTACTAGTCTCCCAAACCTCACAAGTCATAAGGAATATCTAGTTGATTGACTCGTGTGCCACTAAGCACATGATAGGTGATAAGAAGTTGTTTGATTCATTGACAGACCAATCCACTGGAGATCAGGTTAGGATAGATGGCAATAAGGAGTATGTCATAATAGGAATAAGTCAAGTTACCATTCCCTTCAGGACACAAAAATGTATACTTATGAAGGTACTATATGTTTCTAGTTTGACATCCAATCTCTTATCAGTCAGTCAGCTATTGAATCATCAAGTTAAGGTGGAGTTTTTTGTCAAAAATGGCATCAAAACTTGCCTAATTTCATAAAAAGGTAAAGTTCTTGTGAAATCTTTTTTGAAAGATTAGTTATTTTATTTAGATGTTGTTTCATCTTCTAGAGTAGCTCTATATGAATCAGTGATTAAATCCACTACCCTTTGACACTACTGTTATGGTCATTTATTAGCGAGATCTTTATACTAGCTAAGTTATAAAGTGATGGTATATGGACTTCCAAAGTTGTACGATTCCTTGCCCATATACCTTGGGTGCCTTACAATAAAAAAACATAGGGATCCAATCAAAGATATTTATTTTCATGCCAAAAATAATTTAAAGGTTGTACATACTGATCTGAATAGTTCATTACCCACTTCCTTCTCCAAATACAAGTACTTCCAACTATTCATGGATGACTACTCCTGGAAGATGTGTTCATTTTTCATGGAAAAGAAGAGTGAGGCCCTCCATGATTTTTTTGTCTTCTACCGGTAGGTTATGGATGAGGCCAGACAACCTCTACTTCACCTCAAATTAGATCAATTGAAAATTCATCTCAAACAAATTCTTGGCGTTCCTAAACTAGTAAGAAATTAAACAAGATCTGACTACTCCCTATATGATATAGTAGAATGGCATTATTGAGTGATAGAATCATACCATAATGGAAATGGTTTGTTGCATGCTATCAATAGAAAATTTGGAGAAACACTACTGGGTAGAAGCAGTTTAGATAGTTGTATGTCTTCATAATAGGGCACGAACAAAAATTCTGAAAGATAAAATTCCTGAAGAGGTATAGAGTGGTAAAAGTCATCTATTTCTCTTTTATGAGTATTTGGTTGCACATCATATATGCATGTATAAGCTATTAAGAAGAATAAACCTAAGTCTAAAACACTCCCATGCATCCTATTGGGCTATATCACTACCTCAAAGGCATATCATCTCAAGGATCCCGAGTCAAAGAAAATCTATGAAATTAGAGATGTGGTATTTGATGAATCATCCTTTGAGATGTAGAATGGTGAATCAATACAGACTACTTCTCACCAATTACTTCCTAAGTTAGATGATGAGGATAGTTCTCACCAGGAAGAAGAGTTATAAGGAGAAATGTATGTTGATCTTAGAGATCTAGAGCATCCACTAGGTATTTATTCACATCTACCAAGCAATTCTTCACAACAACAATAGAGGTCTCATCCAAAGTGGGTACTAGGCACCAGAAAAGACTCCCATACTTCATCTAGTGTTAGAATAAGGAGTCAAACAATACATGAGGTGAATTTTGCACTCATGAGTACAATTGTTGGTAGCTCTAAACCTAATAATGTTTGAGAAGCCTTAAATCAACCACAATGAAAGAAAGCAATAGATGATGAGTATGATTCACTCATGAAGAATCAGACTTGAGAATTGGTTAATCTGAGTATATGAAAGAAACCTATAAGCTATAAATGTGTTTTCAAAACAAAATATAAGGTAGATGGATCCATCGACAAACACAAAGCATGACTGGTAGCAAATGTATATGCTTAGAAAGAAGACATGGACTATGAAGAGTCCTTTGCAACCACTGTGAAGATCAAGACCATCAAAGTTGTTTGTGCACTAGCAGCACATTATGGATGGAAACTTCAATAGATAAACATTAAAAGTGATTTTATTAATGGTGATCTAAAGTAAGAAGTATACATGACCCAATTGAAAGGATGTGTTGATGCAAAACATCCTAAAAAGGTATGTCATTTCATCAAATCACCAAAATAGATGATCACCTTTTATAGTATAGTTTTACTCATAGTCCCTCAGATTCTAACTTATACATAAATAGGGTATGAACAAATATCATCATTCTTATTATATATGTGGATGATCTTGTGATCACTATAAGTTTAGAAGATCAAGTTTATATTGTGAAGAATGACCTCATAAGATCTATCGACATAACTAATTTAGGGATACTACATTACTATCTTAGCTTGGAGATATGGTAAGAATTGAATCACATTTTAATCTCCTAGATAAAATATGCCAAGACATTCCTAGAAAAGTACAAAATGTCATATTGTAAGCCACTTTCAACACCGATGGATAAAGGTTTATAACTCTCTCGATTATAGGATTCGCCTCAAGTGGATGTAACTCTCTACAAACAACTCATTGGGAGTCTCATCTACTTGACCTACACTAGACTAGATATATGTTTTGTTGTTAGCTATCTCTCTAGATTGATGCAAGAACCAAAGAAATGTCACTAGGTTAAAGCAAATCATGTTTTGAGTTATTTCCATGGTACACTTGAGTATGGTCTAGAATACAAGAATAATAGTCAATTCTTCTTACTGGAATGACAATATAGCATATATAAAATTATTTTACTACATTATTTTAGTCTATATGATGGTACTAGAATAATCTAAGACTATTGGTTACAAGAATGTCATAGTCCTTTATAGACTCCTCCTTAGATAATAATCTGTACTTCTTCTTTAGAAATCAGTTACCATATTTTTGGTAATTTGTTGGATATAAATTATGATGTATGTTTTGTTTTCTAATCAATAATAAAATAAAATTTCTAACAACCATGACCAAATTATCTAGGTTAAAGAGCAATAAATGAGGACATAGTTTGAGTACTCTTAATTTTCTTTACATAAGATAGATTAGGAGGGGCCTTAAAAAAATTCTTTATACTCTATCCCAGAAAATAGATTTCTTCTTCATGATAAACCACATGTGTACATTGTATTTTAGAATTCATTGAGGGATCTAAACTTATTTCATGGGACATAAAGGTGTATTAATATGAGATATTAACTTAGTATGGCCTACTTTCAATGAACGATTGTAAAAATAAAATCCAATCCCATTCAAGCCATCAATATACACTGAGCTTCATATATGGAATGAATTCATGAAGTAGTTTATTTTAATAATAAGTTTATAAGAATGGTTTGTTGTATAAAGAATAAAAATTTTCCATCTTATCTAAGGGCCCCATACACTTTATAATTCAACAAAATAATTACAAACTAATGGTCCCCATATGTTTGAAAAATATACTACTAAAATTTTGAGGGAAGGTTGATTCTAGAGAGGGCCCATACTAGACCAGACATCCTTTCAAAGGTTAAAATCTTTAACATTTTTAATTTATTAATATAAAGAGTTTTAGATAAGGTATCTATATTTCCTAATGACGATGTAAATGTGTGACCCATACATTTGATACTTTATAGTAAAAATATGGGATGGATTATCTACATTATCAAGATACTTTCTATGAATCAATATGCTCTAAGTGTTATCTTTGTCCTATAAGAATATCCATATAAGTTTTTCTCCCCAAGATTTAATGATCTTGAAAAAAATTTGATTCCAACCCAACATTTTTATTTTGGTAAGCAAACCTCTTTCCATTTCATTATATTAATTTTATTAGATTCATAATATATATTAAATAGAATGTATTTCATAATGTTAGTTAATCTATATTTAACTCTAACTAGATCTTCTAAGATTAACATCATATATAATGCAATTTATTGGATCATAGATTTAATTAATTAAAATTTCCCTACCTAAGATATCCATTTTCATTTCCATCGATTGATTTTATTCTAAAAGGTTGTGCTCATATTGTCCTAAAATTATGTTTTCGGCCATCCATAAAAGATGGGGATTACAAAGTATTTTTTATGTATAAATCCTAGAAAGCCTCAATAATTTTATTTATTTTATTATGTCTATGTTGGGGAGAAGTGTGGAGGAAGAAAATGTTAGATTTCAAGAGCTTAACCTCCTAACCCAAAACACATGGCTATCAATCTAAAATTTTCTTTAGCATTCTAGCTTCCTAAATGCAAACTGAGATTCCCAAAATTATATCATACATAAACTAATTATGATATAAATTAGTTCTTAGTATTTGTTGAAGTTGATAATGGGGTTTAATGATTTTGACATTAAAAATTCTCTATTCAAATATTTTACCATGGTGACAAAAAGGTGCGGAGAGATAGGATATCCTTGATAGAGTCATAATAAAGCATTGAAAATCTAGGCATGACTCCATTTATAAAAACATAAAACATAAGAATAAATATGCAAGAGTTGATCCAATCACACTAGTCCTCTAAGAATCTAATTTTTTTTAGGAGTTTGAAAATAAATCTGTAGTTAACCCTATCACATGCTCTGCTTATATCATGTGTGATGATCATTGTGACTTCCATTTTCATTTTAATAGAGTCAGTTAACTTATATAAAGTAACAACTCCATCTAAGATTTATCTATTTTGAAAAATACCTACTTGTTTTTTATAAATAATAATTGGAAGGAAGATTAAGTGACAAGTAGGAAAAATTTTATAAATCTTCTCATAAATGTTGTTACATAGGGAAATATGGTTGAAGTTGTCTAAAGTGTACACATTATATTTCTTCAAGATGAGAGCTAGAAAGGTGCAACTAAAATCCTTCATTATTTTTTTTCATAGATCTGGATTCAATAGAAAGTTTAAAAATGTCTTTTTCAATAATTTTCAAAAAGTATTTTAAAAACCTAGAGGCAACCCATCAAGGCCTAGAGCGTTATCATTGTCTATACTCCAAACATGCATCTAAATTTCTTCCTATATGAAGGTCATCATTAATTAAAAATTTTGATCATCATTGATCATTCTTGAAATGAAATTTATATATTCTTGTTCCTCCAAAGTAAAATTCTAGGAAATGTCCTTAAGCAAGATTTAAAAAAGATGGACTAGCTCCTTTTTTATCACATCCAAATCTTTAGTATAAGGGTCATAGCTAGTTCTGAATTTTGAGATCCTTTTATAATTATGGTTAGCTAGGGTTGATTGGAGAATTAATTTTGTTATGGTCTTCTTCTTTATGTCAACACTCTACATATTTTGGTTTTTATAAAATCTCTTCTTTTTACAAAATTGAGATAAGCATTACACTTAGCTCCTTTTCCATGAGAAGTGAGGTTCTATAATGACCAACCCTATAAACATGATCCTAAAAGTTTTGAATATTAGTTTTGATGATGAGTTTATCCCTAAATATATTCTGAAATACTTTATCTTTTCATTTACAAAGGTGTTGTCTAACATTTTTAAACTCATGAACTATAGTAAACATGCTCGTGCTGCCTCTAGTCATTAGTTTTTTCCCCCAATCCTTCATAAGCTCCATCAAATTATGATTATTTAGCCACATCAGTTCAAATCTAAAGGGCATGGTAGTATGAATTTTATCTCTTTTGATAGTGAGGGAAGAAATGGTTAGACCCTGAGACTTAGAAATTTAAAGTGAAAGATCCAATTTTGATTTTACCAATTGATACAGACAAAAAAATTGTTGATTTATTTTTTAATGTTACCAAAACCAAGTGTTCTATTCATTCAAGTAAAAGATCCTAATTTAAGCTCAATGTCCTGTAAATTGTTTTCATGGAAAACATCAATGAAATTCAAGTAAAAATAATATCCAATCCATTTTCAGTCAATCAATATACACTGAGCTTCATATATAGAATGAATTCAAGAAGTAGTTTATAGTAATAATAAGTTTATTGGAATGGTTGGTTGTATAAAGAATTAAAATTTTCCATCTTATCTAAGGGACCCATACACTTTGTAATTCGACACAATAATTATGAACTAGAGGTCCCCGTACGTTTGAAAAATATACAAAATTTTTTTTGAGGAAAGGATGATTACAAAGAGGGCCCACATTAGACTAGACATCCATTCAAAGGTTAATATCTTTAATATTTTTAGTATATTAATATAGGGAGTTTTAGATAAGGTCTCTATATTTTATAAGGAAGTTGTAAATGTGTGACCCATACATTTGATACTTTGTAGTAAAAGTATGGGATGGATTATATACATTATCAAGATACTTTCTATGAACCAATACACTCAAAGTGTTATCCTTGTCTTATAAGAATATCCATAGAAGTTTTTCTCCCCAAGCTTTAATGATCTTGAAAAAAATTGATTTCAACCTAAACTTTTAAATTTGGTAAGCAAGCCTCTTTCTAATTCATTATATAAATTTTATTAGACTCATAATAAATATTAAATATAATGTATTTCATGATGTTAGTTAATATATATTTAACTCTAACTAGATCTTATGAGATTAACATCATATATAATGTAATTTATTGGATTATAGCTTCAATTAAATAAATTTTCCCTACCCAAGATAGCCATTTTCCTTTCCATAAACTGATTTTATTCTAAAAGGTTGTGCTCATATTCTCCTAAAATTAATTTTTTGGCCATCCATCAAAGAGGGGGATTCCCAAGTATTTTTTATGAATAATTCCTAGAAAGCTTGAATAATTATATTTAATTTATTATGTGTATGTCGAGGAGAAGTGTGGAGGAAGAAAATGTTAGATTTCAAGAGGTTAACCTTCTAATCCAAAACACATTGATATCAATCAAAAAATTTCTTTAGCATTGAGCTTCCTAAATGTAAAATGAGATTCCCAAAATTGTATCATATATTTAACTCTAACTAGATCTTATGAGATTAACATCATATATAATGTAATTTATTGGATTATAGCTTCAATTAAATAAATTTTCCCTACCCAAGATAGCCATTTTCCTTTCCATAAACTGATTTTATTCTAAAAGGTTGTGCTCATATTCTCCTAAAATTAATTTTTTGGCCATCCATCAAAGAGGGGGATTCCCAAGTATTTTTTATGAATAATTCCTAGAAATCTTGAATAATTATATTTAATTTATTATGTGTATGTCGAGGAGAAGTGTGGAGGAAGAAAATGTTAGATTTCAAGAGGTTAACCTTCTAATCCAAAACACATTGATATCAATCAAAAAAATTCTTTAGCATTGAGCTTCCTAAATGCAAAATGAGATTCCCAAAATTGTATCATATATAAACTAACTATGATATAAATTAATTCTTAGTATTTGTTCAAACCGATAATGGGATTTAATGATTTTGACTTTGAAATTTCTCTACCCAAATATTTTACCATGATGAGGAAGAGGCGGGGAGAGATAGGATATCCTTAATAGACTCATAATAAAGCATTGAAAATTTAGTTGTGACTCCATTTACAAGAACATAAAACATAGGAATAGAGATGCAAGAGTTGATCCAATCAGAGTAGGCATCTAAGAATCTAATTTTTGTGAGGAGTTTGAAAATAAATCTCTAGTCAACCCTATCACATTATTTGTTTATATCATGTTTGATGATCATTGCCACTTCCATTTTCACTTTAACAAAGTCAATTAACTTATGCAAAGTAACAACTCCATCTAAGATTTGTCTATTTTGAACAATACCTACTTTTTGTTTAAAAATAATAATTGGAAGGAGGATTCGAAGACAAGTAGGAAATATTTTATAAATATTTTCATAGATGTTGTTACATACGGAAATATGTTTGAAGTTGTCTAAAGTGTCCACATTATATATCTTGGGGATCGGAGCTCCAAAGGTGCAACTAAAATCCTTCATAATTTTTTTTCATAGATCTGGATTCAATAGAAAGTTTAGGAATATCCTTTTCAATAATTTTCAAAAAGTCTTTAAAAAACCTAGAGGCCACCCATCAGGGCCCAGAGCTTTATCATTGTCTATACTCCGAATAGGAGTCGAAATTTCTTCCTCTATGAAGGGCATCATTAATTCAACATTTTGATTATCATGGATCATTCTTGAAATGAGATTCATAGATTCTTGTTGCTCCAAAGTAAAATTATGGGAAATGTCCTTAACCAAGTTTTAAAAAAGATGGACTAACTCCTTTTTAATCACATTGAAATTTTTAGTTTAGGGGTCATTGCAAGTTTTGAGTTTTGAGATCCTTTTATGATTATGGGTAGCTAGGGTTGACTGGACAAGTAATTTTGTTATGGTCTCCTTCTTTGAGCCAACATGCTCCAAATTTTGCTTTTTATAAAATCTCCTCTTTTTCCAAAACATAGATAAGCAATACACTTAGCTCTTTTTCCATGAGAAGTGAAGTTCTATAATAAACAACCCTCTAAACATGGTCTTGAATGTTTTGAATATTAGTTTTGATGTTGAATTTATCCCTAAAGATATTCTCAAAGACTTCATTTTTCCATTTACAAAGGTGTTGTCTAACGTTTTTAAACTCATGAACTAAAATAAACATGTTGGTGCTGCCTCCAATCGCTAGTTCTTTCCCCCAACACTTCATAAGCTCCATCAAATTATGATTCTTTAGCCACATCAGTTCAAACCTAAAGGTCATGCTAGTAGGAATTTTATTTCTATTGATAGTGAGGGAAATAGGCAAATGGTTAGACGCTGAGACTTAGAAATTCAAAGTGAAAGATCCAATTTTGATTTTACCAATTGATACAGACAAGAAATTTGTCAATTTATTTTTCAATGTTACCAAAACCAACTGTTCTGTTAGTTCACGTAAAAGATCCAGATTTAAGCTCAATGTCCCGTAAATTGTTTTCATTGAAAACATCAATGAAATTTAATCGGAATTGAGTGTTTCTGAGTCCATTCTCTTTTCTTGTGATTTCTTAATAGACAGTTGATGTCACCAACCACCTTAATAAATGTTCATCTTGCAAAGAGTTCAAAACCACTGATATTTCCTTTCCACAAAGTCTATTTACCGATTGGGCTTGAGAGAGCATACACGTTAAATATGGAAAAGGACATACTCTGCTTGAGGCATGAGATCTTAAGGCAGACACAATTTTTCTGGGATTCCAAAATTAAACACGTAATACAGGATTTCTTGAAGAGGACACAAAGGCTATTCCAATTTTACAGAGATTCCAACATGCTAAGGGGAAAGAGGAATATTTACAGTCAGCTGAGTCGACAAAATATCAACCACCACCGGATCCTTGACGGGTGGAGTGGAACGATATTGGGATTTACATATCAATTTGAAAGAACTATTCCGGGTGGGACGACCGGGTTTAGGGTGGGCGAAAGCAGGAGGGTGTCGGGGTTTAGCCAAAATGGGGCATTTAACCCATAAATGGCAGTCGGCATGGCAACCGTTGCATCTGAAATTCAACTTCTCGTATTGTACTTGACAGAACGGTAGACCATCAAATATAAACACTGTAAATAGTTCGTGCTCACTAAGAAGTGATAAAATGATGTCGTCGCAAAGTTGCAAAGGGAATGTCCAACTTGCAATTCTGTGACTTTCCAATCCTATACTAGTTAAATTCAGAAGTTGCCTTCAGAATTTTTTGTACGAGATAAATCTGTCAATTTTAATAGTTTTGACCTGACCGAAATTTGGACCCTACCCTAGAACGAAATTCCGGAAAAAAAGGCGGTACAGGAATCGCGTCAATTAATTCTGAAAATCTATTCATTCTACGGATGATTTTAATTGTCGGCTACTTTACCATTTTCCTTATCAGATGTTTGTTTCTAAAGGATAGCTTTTACTATTATTACGGAGGTGCCTCCTTAAATCTCATTTGTCCTTTTACCATTTGCTTTTTCAGTTTTGCGATTTTATTGTCCGCTTTACAATCGGGCTTGGTATTTTATCATCGAGATAACTAAAAAGACAAAACTAATAAACAGATTATACAAACTTGGTGTAAAACGTTTTACAGGCAAATCATTACATAGGAAAAAAAAGAGACTGTGGAAGCAAGTGCAGGTGTTATATGGTGTTGAAATTAGTGTTATAATTTTATTTTCGTAAGTATTTCACAGGTTTGCCCTCCATTTTCCATGAATACAAATGCGCAGTTATTTAGAAAACTGTTTTGTCTGTGATTTAAACATCAATCCGAATTCTTTTCGTCTATATATAATATTGGACACAGCTGACTCTAGGAGCGAACAGGTGGGCATATGATAATTAGGGAAACCAATGATCCCACAGAGATGGCTCAGCTACATCATTCTCGCCATTGCTTCCGTTTAGATTACCATGATTGAGAAATAGCGGCGTAATCATGAGACCCTCCGCCATGTCCGCAAGTACATTCGGCATGTCAACTATTATATCCTCGTCGAAGTATGAGGATGTTGTTTGGGGACTAATACTCAGCTCCGGCTTTCTCTCTCTGATGTGCAAATTGACATGGACGATTCTGCTGCTGGTGGCGCCGATGATCCAGCAGCGTCTTCTTGTGGGGAAGTCTGGACGTGACTTCTTCCTCCTCCAGCGGAAAACGTTATACTTGGGAAATCAGCGGTGGGGCGGCGGCTTCTCGAATCAACAGTAATGGTAATGAAGAAGCAGATTCTGGAAAATTCAATCTCAGATACCCATCGGCCACCTTTCCGCTTTCTCACACCCCTGAAAACCAGGTGCCTCTTCTCGCTGGTGGCACCTCCTTGCCTCCCTCCTCCTCTTCTCCACTGTCGCTACTGCTGCTTTTCTTGCAAGGGGGACGAGGAAGCAGCACCGCTTGCAGCACCACCTCCTCCCTCTCCCGCCTCAACTAAGTCCTTCTGACGGGTCTTTCTGGAGGAAGAGTCGCCACAGATGCCGCCGCCTCGTCTCTCCTTGATCGATTCAGCACAAGTTAAGTTGAAACAAAAATTATCACTGAATGCAACTGAATCATCTAGTTCGCATTTCTTATGGGCAGCATGTAATCAGGATTTTATGTTGAAAAGTGACGCTGAAGTGTAGTTCACTCAGTTCTATTTTTAGACTATTAGTGTAAATTTAGTTTGCATGAACAGTTTTTGTGGAGCTAAATTTAGACAGTTAGTTAAATTTTAGTTAATATATTTTTTAGAAAAAATAAAGCCTTAGAAAGGCTAGAGTTCGTTTTAGTTGATATTACATGCGAATTATTATTTAAATTTATCTAAATAATAATTTGTATGTAATATCAACTAAAACTAACTCTAGCCTTTCTAAGGCTTTATTTTTTCTAAAAAAATTATTAACTAAAATTTAACTAACTCTCTAAATTTAGCTCCACAAAAACTATTCATGCAAACTAAATTTACACTAATAGTCTAAAAATAGAACTGTTTATCTAAATAATAATTTGCATGTAATATCAACTAAAACTAACTCTAGCCTTTCTAAGGCTTTATTTTTTCTAAAAAAAATATTATCTAAAATTTAACTAACTGTCTAAATTTAGCTCCACAAAAACTGTTCATGCAAACTAAATTTACACTAATAGTCTAAAAATAGAACTGAGTGAACTACACTTCTGCATCACTTTTCAACATACTCCCCCTTGATGCTGAGCGGGCTCACAATTTGATCTCTGAGTGTCAAAAACTGATCTATTGCAACTGCTTTCATGAAAATATCTGCCAACTGTTCTTTAGTGTTGATGTATTTCAATTCCACTACCTTCATGTAATGGACTGGATTATTGGCCAATTTAATAGCACTAATGTTATCACAAAAACTAACTATGGATTGAACTTAAATCTCTTCAATTTCTTCAATAAGTTTTCTAAGCCATAATGCTTGTGTACCTACTAAGGTGACTGCAACGTACTCTGCTTCTATAGAAGAAAGGGCAACTATAGTTTTCTTCTTTGAGCTCCAAGTAATCAAACCAGAACCAAAAGAAAAAGAATTCTCAGATGTTATCTTTCAGTCATCCAAACTACCTCCCCAATCAGAATCACTAAAACCAATAAGATTGAACCTTTTAGAAGTGTAGTAATGAATACCAAAATCTAGAGTGCCTTTCACATACCTCAAAATTCTCTTGGCTGCCTTTATATGTATTTCCGATGGCTCTACCATGTACCTTGAAACAAGTGAAACTGAATAAGCATTGTATGAGTTAGAAACATTAAGCTTCCAACAATACTTCTATAGGTTGTCTCATCAACTCTTTCAGCACCATCATCTCTACACAACACAACTCCATGAGCAACTGGAGTGGAGACTAGTTTACAATAAACCATATGAAATTTCTTCAACATATCTTTAGCATACATTGTTTGACAAATAAAAATTTTATTCTCCCTTTGATAAACCTTCATTCCTAAAAACTATTTCACAAGGCCTAAATCTTTCATCTCAAATTCATTCATCATGGAAACTTTGAATTCATCCTTCATCATAAAACTGCTACCCATATACAACAAGTCATCAACATACAAACTTACAATTATAATATCATTACCTTCTTGTTTGTAGTAAAGGGTAGGTTCTCTCTTACTTCTTTGAAATCCATTCTCTTGAAAATATACATCAATCCTAGCATACCATGATCTTGGTGCTTGTTTGAATCCATACAAAGCTTTCTTTAACTTGTTGACATGATTTTCTTTTCCTTGCACTTCAAAACGTTGTGGTTGTTCCACATATACTTCTTCTTCTAAGTACCCATTCAAGAAGGCACTTTTCACATCCATATGATGGATGCTCCAATTCTTTTGAGATGCTAATGAAATCATCATTCTAATGGTCTCTTGTCTTGTTATTGGTGCAAATGTCTCTTCATAATCAATGCCATACTTCTATGTGAAGCCTTTAGCAACTAATCTCACCTTATGCCTTTCAACACTTCCATCACTATTACACGTAGTCTTGTAGACCCATTTGGTGCCAATTTTATTATTTTCATATGAAATATTTGTAAGCTCGCAACTGTCATTCTTGTGAATAGAATCCATCTCTTCTTGCATTTCTTGCATCTAAACTTCATTAGTATATGCATCTTCAAAACATCATGGTTCAAAATCAGCCTTGGTAAGTAAAGCAAAATTCAGTGTCTCACCTCTTCGATTTTCTTCATGTGCTTGATTTGAACTACTTTGATAAATGTCACTTAATCTTCTTGTCTTCCTTGTAGAACTAGGACTTGAATCTGGACTTACACTTAGAATTGAACAATTAGATGAGGGGTTATTTGGTGGATTTGTAGCACTTAGAATAGAAATATTAGTGGGCTGCCCATGATCAATATCATTCATAATAACTTCATTTCAAAAAGATTTTGACTTCTCCATATGGCCTTTTTGATGACCATAAACTCCCTCTTCATCAAAAATCACATCTCTTGACACAATAAGCCTATTAGTGAGAGGATTATATAACCTGTAAGCCTTACATTCCTCACTGTATCCAACAAAAATACATGACTCACTTTTGGGATCTAACTTTTGCCTTTTTTGATCAGGAACATGAACATAGGCTAAGCAACCAAAAACTTTGGAATAATTAACATTTGGATTTTTCTTATACCAGGCTTCATATGGAGTCATCCTGTCAAGTGCACTAGTGGAACTCTGATTGAGAATATATACTACTGTAGCAATTGCATCTCCCCAAAACAAATTGCTTAATCCCTTTCTTTATATCATGCTTCGTGCCATCTCTACCACTGTACGATTCTTCCTTTTAGCTACACCATTTTATTGAGGTGTGTATGTAGTGGTGAGTTGTCTTCTAATGCCATGCATATCACAATAACCTTGAAAATCTTTTGAACAAAATTCTCCTCCATGATCAATCCTTAAGCATTTGATTTTGCACCCTTTGTTATTTTCTACAAGGGCTCTAAACCTCTGGAATGTCTAAAGAGCTTCACCTTTGGTCTTTAAAAAATAAACCCAACACTGTCATGTGTAATCATCAATAAAATTAATAAAATATGATGACTTACCTAAATTCTTTGTCTACATAGGACCGCAAATGTATGTATGAATGTATGTATGAATGACTTACTTTTATGCATTGCCTTTTGGAAATTTCTCTCTTGCATTTTTTCCTTTAGCACATCCTTCACAAACTTCCTTGTGCTCTTCAACCTTAAGTAAACTAGAAACTAATGATTTTGATGTAAGAATTTTCAAACTATGAAAATTTAAATGCCCATACTTGAGATGCCACAACTAACTTGTATCCTCATATGCCATATTGATAAGGTTCTTGTTATTTTCACCAAACTTCAATGGGAACATCCTATTCTTTGTCATAGGCACAACTATTACCACCCTATTTCCATGATTCTTATCATAAATTATACATTGTTGATTTTGAAATACAACTTTATAATTCTTCTCATATAATTTTTCAATACTCAACAAATTATGCTTTAACTTTGGAGTATAATAAATATCTTTAACACTCTTCATACCTTCTTTTGTATGGACTTTCATAGCTCCTTTTGCAACAACTTCCAATGATTTGTCATCACCAAGCGTGATCTTGGATTTAAAACTTTCATTCGCTAACATGTGGTTAGAACATCCCAAATCTAAATACCAAACATCTTTACAAACATTTTCAGCTTTGTCATAAGATCATAATAAATTATCTAGAGGATTCTCATCACCTTCTTGAGCATAATGAACCCTTTTATCATTATTATCTTCTTTTAATCTACACTCATAATTAAAGTGGTCATACCTGTTACAATGATAACATTGGATATTTATTTTATCAAATTTTCCTCTACCTCTTCCTCTGAAACCACCTCTTCCTTGAAAACCACCTCTGCCTCTATTTTCTCTCGGGGAAATCTGATTTTGACCTCTACCTTGGCCTTGATTACTTTTGATGCTACTATTGGCATCTTCATTCTTTGTGATTTGTTATTTGGAGGAAAAAGCTTTCTCATCACTTTTCACAAATGAATCTCTCAATCTTTCTTCATGAGACATCAAAGATCTAACTAGATGATCAAATTGAAGGGTAGAATTTTTTTTGCTTTCTTCTATGATTATGGCAACATGGTTCCACCTTGGTGTGAGAGTCCTCAACAACTTTTTGATCACAGCCTCATTGTTCACAATTTCATCAAGTGTAGCCATCTTATTGACCACATCTTTTACTCTAACACAATAGGTACTTACACTTTCAACTTCTTACATCTTTAGATTCTTAAATTCTCTCTTCAATGTTTGTAACTTGACATCTTTAACTTGATCACTACCTTGGTAAGCTTATTTTACAACCTTCTAATTACCCTCTGCTATCTTTGCTCTTGTAATTCATGGAAATAGGCTCTTATCTAGATCTGTTTGAATATGAAATAAGGCTTGCGCATTCTTCTTTTCAGCCTCCTTCTTAGTTGTTTTATCATTTGTTGTAAGGGCATTCCAATCAACTGGCTCTGCATAACCTGGTTCAATAATCTCCCATAAATATTTTCCTATCAAAAAATTCATCATTTGCATACACCAATAATCATACTCATTTCCATCAAATTATGGAATGGGCAAAGAGTCAGAATTTGACATGATAAATTTTTGGCAAAATTCTAACTACTAAATCTTTAACTCAAAATAAATAAACCTGCTCTAATACTAGATGTAGAATTTTAAATAAAATTAAATCACAGGTAAATATATTCAATATTCATAATACAAAAGAAATAAGAATTACAAAAATAAAAAATACTGTCTTCAAAAACTTGGAATCATTCTCATTCGTGTTCTCTTTGAAAATAAAGATCAATTACAATGTATTAATAGAATTACATGTGAGCATGCTTTTCTAATTATTGAATAGAATATTTTTAATTTATATAAATAATAATTTGCATATAATATCAACTAAACCTAATTCTATTTAGTTTACATGAACAATTTCTATGAAGCTAAACTTAGATTTTAATAAAATAGAATGTCATGGGCATGGGCATTCAATGGGGACAATTTCTGGGAAAAAAGGTGCCAACAAAAGGCCACTATCAATGGGATCAATGCAAGTAGGAGAATGGACCATCATTTAAATTTTCCAGTGCACAGGCCATTGACCCAACAGGTCACCTCTTTGTATTGGATTTTAATTATTCAAATGCTGGTGTTAATATTGGGCTTTACTCGTAAAGTTTGCCTTGTTAGCTATGCATTTTTAACCTGGGTGTTGTTTATGTTTATGAATCATCATAATTATGTGAAATTTGGGTGTTAGTGTAACAGTAGGACCTCTGACACACAACACTTCCTCACCTTCTTTCTAGGAAATCTTTGAGTTGCCAAAGTGCTAAATAGGACACTAAACAAAAGAGCTATCAAACAAAAAAGCTATCAAACTATTAAATTTTTAGAGTTATTAATATTATTATTATAAAGATAAAGTATATGGATGGTTTAAAGTTTAAATAAATGTGGGGGGTTAATATTTATAACAGTAAAATAATATTGATATCTTTTTAATAAATATAATATTATTAATTAGAAAAGATTAATAATTAAAATATCTAAAACCATCTTTCAAAATATAATATTGTTATTTGGGTAAGATCAATAATAAAGATTAATATCTAAAAAACTTTAAGTACAAGAGCAAACATAAATTACTATAAATACATCCACAATCACATAATAAAACAAGGCCACCAAAAATATAAAGGGTAGATACCCAATGTTACCAATAACAAACCCAATTTTAATAAAAACTGAAAAGAAGCATTCTTACAAACATAACACAATGGAACCAGTAAAAATATAGAGAAATAATGTTTAAAATAATTATTTAAATTTATATTTGAAGAAAATTAATAATATATCTTAAAATTGATTAACAAAATATATTTCATTTGCTAAGTTTTTTCAATTTTTCAATTTTTGTTTATAAATAGATTTAAATTAAAATATAACATAAATACCATTGTGATGATTAAAGAATAATTTATGTACTTCAATAAAAATTATTCACATGAAATCCTTTTTTTCAGTGTGTTTGCCTTTGAAAAATTCACCTTTTGTTTTCACCTTCACTCAAATCATTGGGAACATTTACTTATTTTTCTTATTACAACTAGGTATTTATATGTAAAAATAGTAAGAAAAATGATGTATTTTTTGGCGATTGCATTATACCAAGGAATAATTGACATATCTTAATATAGTTCGAACACACTCTAATAATTATAGTAATTCATCATCAATGTAATCTATTTTATTTAAGCAACTAGGAATGGCTGTGATTTCACCATATTTTAGTATTGACTAGGGATAAATATGTAGGAGAGATTGTTTTTGAATGAATTTTATTCTCACTTATTTTGAAATTATAATTTCAAAGTACTCACACCATTGCATCATGTTTTGAGAGTAGTCATAGTTTGTAGCATTTAATTTGTACCCGTGTGACTTGAATTTGGAATCTATTCTGGATACTAAATTTTTTAGCACACTCAAACTTAAGAAGAATCACCATTCTAATGCAACACATAGTATAGTTAAGTAGCCTTCAAGTAATTTCAGATATTTTTGAGTGCATGTGAAACCCCATTATGCCTCATTTGTCATCAATTTGAATAAAATTATGCATATCCTCATCAATGGCAATCACAAGTGTGAAACATCAATAGATGGATGACAACAAAGAGGACCAGACATCAATGTCAATTGATTATGGTCCATTGGTGGACAATTCTATCCCCACATCTCCATAACTTATGAATACCTTATGTCCACATAATTATAGGGGTTGGGTGTAAGTATAATTCATGAGTAAATCATTGAGCAATGCCCTCCATAAAAATTATTGGTTAATATTATCCAATATCCTCCTCGAAACATATACAACAAGTTTTTTCATATGATAAATTGCCTCACAAGTTATAGCTCTTAGTCCACTCTTATAATTTCTAGTTATCAAGTCTAACCTTTACTTCCAACTATGTTTACCTAGATTAAATGCTATAATTTGTAACCAAATATAGTAATTTTGTATAAATATGGTAAAATATTATTAATAAGTAGGTGAAACTGACTACTTATGTAGCATTCCATTAATAGCTATGTGCTTTGGTATTTTTAATATCAAAATGAATCTATTGAATTAAAATTACCCAATAAGGGCACATATTTCTTGAAGCTTGGTGTAGGAAGGCCAAGTTGTTTTAGATAATTATTGAGGTATTGCATTGAATACATGATTTTTCCACCAGTCCATATACATAGTGGCAATCCAAGAGTTATTTGTTGGGGATGCCTTAGGTTTTGAAGGACATTTTAAACCACTTACTCTCAAATGGCACATAATTAATTTTCTAACCACATTCATATATAAAATGTTATCAAACATTTCTATATGTTTTCATTGTTATTTCTTGGTCATTACCAAATGGTTGAGAAACATAAATATTGTATAAAAAAACATATATATTATATGTGAAAAGACATGGTCCCTTTATTTTAAAACAAAGGATTTTATCGTAAGATCGATAGATTATAAGATAGATGAATATTTTGATGGTGGTTCACACAACATATTATTACTTTTAGAATTACTCTAAGATGCTAAAGTGTGTCCTTTAATTTGGATGGTTTATTATAGGTAAAGAGTCCACCGGATTGAGATTATCTAAGAAGTAAAAGATTTTATGAAATTGAGTACAAAATTGTAGAATTGATCAAGAAGCATAGGATTTTCTATACATAGACAATTAAAAGATGTCATGGAAGGGATATATAAGTAAAAGAGGAAGTTGACCAATTTACTTGGGGAATCCACTTTTGTGTGCAAAAATGTGAAGAATGATGGGAGATTATAACTAGGACCCTTACCATTTCTAAGATCCTGCATAAAAAAAATTATTGATAAAATTTGGAGTTTGCTTTGTTAACCCTCATGCAATAATATTTTTTTGTGGTTGCACTTCATAAGTTATACATGATTGATATGCCCTTTAAGTAGATTTTTTATGAAATGAAACATATAGCATTATGAAAATACAAGTATAGAATATTGGATTTCCTTCTTTATTCTCCTTCATAATTTAGTTTTATCAGTCATTGCTACAAAATTTGTAACTAGTCAATGTAAATAATGATATGTTATGGACATCAATAGTTATTCTTCTATATGAATTGTTATGTAATAATTGAAATGTATGTTACAAAGACAATATGAAATATTACTTTGTGATGCCTAAGTAATATATTTTATAGGAGTATAGATATTCATTGGTTGAATTTTTTCTACAATGTGACACTTTAAGTTTCAACATTCTATTTTAGGTCAAGAAAAAGGATTTCTATTTTTTTTTGGATCCATTCGTTAATGGGTGGATTTTAGTTTTGCATTAACATTTATTAATTTTAAATGTTTTTGATCTTAGATTTTTTTACAACTATTTCTTAGGAAAAATAATGTTTTATTTCTATTTATTTACAATATATTTCATTTTGAAGTGAAAAATGCATGCCAAATGTGATGTAATGTCTACGATAAAAATTTGAATATGAATTAATTGATTATTTTGTTCATTTACCTACCAATTATGGAATTTTAGTTGAAGATAACCAAGTAATTAAATATGTAGTATGTAAGAATTGAATTAAACCAATAGACATCCTCCTGCATTCAATTTCATAAAATTTAATGAAATTAAAATTTTGATTGATATTTTTCTAAATGGAGGGATTATTGAAATTGGAAGGATTTTTCAAATTGTAATTTTTTTGTATGCTTGAAGGCATTACCTGGAATCATTAAATTACATAGAATATTAGCATCTCTACTCATATTTTAGAAATAAATATATAGCTAGTTTACAATAAGTAAGTATAAATCTAAATCGATGAGATCCTTGGACTAAGCAGTCACAAATAAGGGGCATAAACATCATCAAAATCATCTAGGACATGATCCTGACCTTAACCACCTGACTCTATTTTCAGACATATATAAAGACTTATACCTTGCTGGATGGATATAAACAACCACCATCCTCACCAATTGGACTACAACCCTTTTGATTAAATTTATAATTCAATTACATATCTGTTGAAACCTACCTTATTATTATTTTTAATATAAATTAAAGTATAATAATTTTGTATAAATTCTCATATAGATGAAATTGATGGAATTATGTTTTGCGATCGAATCTCTAATTTTATATTTAATAGAATTTAAAAATTGAACATTACGCTCTAAAATTTTAACATATGTGATTATATATATAAAAGTAATGATAGTTATACATACAAATAATTACTTTACCAATCAATGCTGACTTTTAATTTTTACAATTAATCATATTAAATAATTGTTCAAACACATATACCTAATTTTTAATGTTTGAATATATATTCACTTTTAAATTTAATATATTTTAAGATATTATATCTATGTTTTCATGTATCAATATGTTATATATAATACATTCTTTCAAAAGACCCATCTAAATAAATTTATGAACTAGATGTAAAAAAATTTGCAAATCCTCAAATTTATTTTTAGATATAAAATGTTAATCCATAACACTAGAATAACATATAAAGTATTATATATGTTTTCTTCCATTTTACAATTTTTTTACAAAATCGAGAATCTTTAGCATTGACATAACTGATCAAAGACTATAAATAAATTTAAAAACTAGTTTCATACTTGTGACAGCCAAAGTTAATAAAAGTAGCATGTGTAACAAAATGGACTCACCTAGAACCTTGATTATTGCTATGAAAATAACTTCAACAAATATAAAATTAATAAATTCTCAAATAACAGGGTCTTTAATATACAAGAATTAGTTTATATAAAATATTTTAATTACATAAAGTTGATATCCTATCTACTAAAATGTATTCCATATTAATTATTATTTTTAGTTATATGGATTGATATATAAAATTTAGAGCCAATTATTAAAAAATTTATAATGTTGTGCATGTGTATATATACTCACCTATAAGTTTCAATTTACTTACATATTAAAAAAATGATTAAAGATATGATGTTTTATCAGG
>JARHVA010002013.1:740000-752500 GCA_037957365.1 Torreya grandis | reverse complement strand
TACAACAAAAATATCTCATAGTGATTTTCAATTACTTTTTACACAGGGGCATGGGGCCGTACATAATAAAAAATTAATGTCTATATTATTTTTCTAGAATGTGAGTAACATTGAAGGATAATAAATTAAGAGTAAAATAGACCTTTTCATCAATATATAATAATGTTAAATTATAATAATGTAACATATTCATGTAACACAATGTAAGATCTGATTAAGTTGAAAAACAATTTTAAGATATGTATCTCAAAATGGCATTTGAGTTCATAGATAGATATAACCTGGTATAATTGATCATAGAATTTAAATGCCCTCATTACAGCCATTTCCATTATGTAGAAGGGAATACAATATCTAAAAATACATGTATAATATGTAATACATCACACTTATCTACCTTATTAAATGCATGTGTGTGTAAATTAATAATATGGTACCTACCAAAATCTGTGATAAATAAAAAATGTCAAAAAGTAGTAAATTTTGTCACACTCAGGGCTTGAATTTTTAGTAGTATCTAGTGTAAGACCCCATCTTTGACATTTTGGAGATTATAGAAATAAATAATCAATAGATTTTTCAAGAACATGTCCCTCTCTATATTAATCCTCACTCTTGAAATATAGTCACTCTTATAGGCAATAATGTTAGTTAGGCTCAAGTTGATTTACCTCACGAATTATGGAGTTGATGGTCCCATTGATAAGTATAAGTCACATCTTATTAAAAGGGTTTCTCTTAGGTCAAAGGTATTGACTACTCTAAGAATTTTTCACCCCTTACCAAGATGTATTTTGTTTAACTTTTTTTTTCTCTTATTGCATCACATGTCTTGCCAGTATATTAGATGGACATTCAGAGTGATATTTTGCATGGAGAATTTCTTTGGGAAATTTTTATGGATTATTTTAATATTTTTATTCAAAATTATTCATTAGTTTATTTACTTAAGATGTCTCTTTATGGTCTCAATTAGGTCCCTCAACTTTCATATGAAAAGATGGACTCATTTTCTCTCTCTACTATCTTTGTTTGTTTCCACTTCAATCCCATAATGTATATTTATTGTATTAGGGAGGAAATAATTATAATAGTCTTATATATTAAAAATTTGATTCTCATACAAAACTCCTCATCTAAGATTTATACCATTTATCATGTACTTTTAGCATAGTTTAACATGATAGAACTCGATATTTTGCATTTATTCCTTCATTTAAAGATTTCATAGTCAGATATAAAGATTTATTTAAGTCAAAAGAATTATACCCTTGATATTTTTAATAATTTTGGCATGTTTTATTGAAATCGATGTCCTTGTCCTTTTTAGTCTGGAGTGACTCTAACTACTTATACTTTTCCACTTTATAATCCTACATTATATAGGAAGATGGTTTGGAGTCTTATGTATTTGCCCTATACTTTCCAAGACATTTCATTTTAGTTAGTCTTATATCTTGGTTTTCACATGACCTTAATAAAATTCATTAGTAGGCCACCAAGAGGATTTTATGATATGTGTAAGTCACTACTCAATTTGGATTACATTACACTAGGGGTTCTTATCAGTTATCCAGATACAATGAATCAGATTCGATAGGTTCTCTTGATGATAGGTGTTCCATTTATAGATATATATATTTTACTTATTCTTAACATTTCTATTGGTTATGTAATAAGTATCAAGCTATTCCACTTTCATCTATAGAGGTTGAGAACAGGGAAAAAATTACTATGAATCAGTAGATTCTTTGTCTTTGTCAGTTATTGATAGACTTTGGCTTCATATATGATTTATCCACTACACTTTGGTGTGATAACTAGAGTGAAATTAATATATCTCATAACACATTTGGTCATCACTAGACTAAACACATTGAATTACATATGCAATTCATTCATCAACACATTCAGGATAGAGTTCTTACCTTGGAGTACATTTTAACTCAACAGCAAGTTGCTGACATCTTATCAAAGTTTTTTATGACAACTCATTTCCTTGAATTAGACGGCATGATTATGGTTTCAGAATTTGGACATGGGGGTGCTTGTAGGACATCTTCCTTCTTCATTTTATGGATACATATTTTACATGAGTAAATTATTAGGCCTAGTTATAGGGACTCATATTATGGGTATGCCACTTTTTCCTTTTTATCTTTCATTATCCCATAGCTTTACATGATTGGAGAAAGACGTGTTAGAGTATGTATTTAATGTACATCTCACATTTTATAGTCTATTATCGAGTTATTATGTCATTATGTGAGTTTATCCTATGTGAATATTTATTTGACATTAGCTAGTTAGGTTAGTTATACATTTTATTTCTTTTATTTTTAAAAGGTCTTTAATTGTAATAGCATATCATATTTATGATTAAAACATGATTTAATTTAGATTTAAATTAAATTTTTTTAGCTTCATGTTTGATATTATTGGAGTTATAAATCCCAAATCTTGGGTTGGATTGCTTTTTCTCCATTATTAAGATGTACCTGACCCTTTTTTAAAGATGATGCTGATGAAAATTGAGTTAGGTGAATGGAGAGGTAAATGGATGGCCATTCCATATAAATTTAAATTTGGTATAAAACATATGAAAATTATAATTAGGAAAGGATTGAGTAATGTGATGGTTGAAGTTGATTCATAGTATATTTGTTAGTTTTATATAATGCAGCCCATCACATGTGATGAGTGGTATCAAGATACAATTTGTTAATTCTTGTTTAAAATGTACTTAAACTACTTATATTCTACTCAAAGAATATAATTACACATGAAGTAAAAAATATTACTAATTAAATTAAGAATTTGTTATAGGAAGAATCACAAAGGAATTTATTTGAGATGTTTAAATAATGATCATGTGGAAGAAGCACTCAAAATAAATTAAGGGAAATATGCAACTATAAATAGCTTAGTGAGTGCTATAGTTCACAAAATACAATAGGTAGGTTATTATTGGTCATAATTTTTTATTTATGCTTAGTCACATGTCATAAGTTCACACATCTATCAAGTTATCACAGACAAAGAGAACAACCATTTTACACAATTACAACCAGTTATTAATGTGTAACTCTTTACAAAGTGAGTGTTCTATGTATTTTTTTATATTAATTTTTATTATTTCAATACATAAATTTATTTATTAGGAACCCATTTATTACCCTTTTCTTTTCATTATTAGTGTATTAGTCAGTATCGACGCATATAAATTATGAGTTTTCCTTTTAGCATGATTGAATTATCCCCCATACATGGGAAGTAATAGTTATTAGAATAGATTTACTATTTAAGTAAGTGTTGAGGCCCTATAAATGCACCCACAAATATTAATATATTTATCTTTCTCGAAGTATTTTTCCCCTGTAGAAGTGACATACAATCTAAAGGCTTTTTTGAATTTTTTTTCAAAGTGCATTTTATTGTTCTTTTATTTTTTGTAGTTCATAAATATGTGTAGAAGGTTCCTCACATCTAGTATCAGAGAAATGTCTAAATCTACAGGTAGACTTTGGATAAATGTTATAAGAAATGGATTTCTTAGAGTTGAAATATTTATAAAAATATTTTTCCTTGATTTTTTTTCTATATCTTTATTGTATGTTCGGACAAGGGTTAACAACCCTATGTATAACTATGAGAAGTAAATGGACATAAGGCCTAAAATTAGTACCAAAAGAACTAAAAAATAATTGGACCATTGAGAGGACCTACCAATGAAAAGGATAGTGGCCCCATATTGATTGATTATTTTCTACACATGAGGTAAACCAACACATATCAATTAAGGGTAAATATGTGGCAATAAATTTTATAGAGAATGGTACTCATTAAAAAAAATTGGTGTCTAGAAAGTTTCCCTAAAACCCCTAGTTATATGAACCTACCTAGGTCACATATCCAACATAATAGTTTTAAAATACCATCAGTAGAGTGATTATATTTGAGAATAATAGGTGACCACACAATTGTCGATAGACTTCTAAAAGGAATAACCAAGCAGAAGTTTATTTCCAAACACATAAAAAAATTATTTTTCATCAAATCCCTCTATATATAGTTTATTGACTTTCAAAATTTCCTTAAACACCTAAAATTTCAATATGCACATTTTATTCCTTGAGGGTCCATATCCAAAATTCACTTCTATTATCCATAAATCTATGAAAAATGACTATTGTAGATGATGGATAGAGGCACATGCATTCAAAACTTAAACATATAAAGTGGTGATCGACATTCTTGATGTGTGTACTATCATCAAGATTTGAATTTAATTTACTCTCATATGTGATATTGGCCTTGCCTCCTCTTTAAAATTTACAAAATAGACATAAAACAAAAAGGTAATTATCAAGTACTCTTATAATTCTTATATATGAGATAATGATGTTATTGAATGAATAAATAAAATTATTTTGTATGTGATTAATAATATCTATGATTAATTATAATCTACTAAATTAGTTTGATAAGATGCTGAATTAGGGATCCGATGGAGTTAGCATGTTTTTAATGTAGAACTAGGTATCAAAAACACTCCATTGTGTCAACTAGGTTCATACAATGAATTTTCATATAAAACAATTATTATAAAAATAAAATATAGAATCTTTTATTTATCTTTAATAATATTTCTCAAAACCCTGATTAGGTATGTGGGTTTGTGAATTAGGCATTTTCATTAGTAATCAGACCTACATGCTTGATTAGGTTTATATGAGTGTATTTTAGGGATCATATTTTTAATCAAATTTTAACACTGATAAGGTCTAAGATTATATGATTTTAATCTCATTTTTATAATTAGACTTAAACATCTAATTATGTCAAGAGGGAAGTGTTGTGTCACTTTATATTGTAAATTGAGTTATAAGACATGATTATAACTAATCGATATCATGGGGCCATTCATATTATTAATCAAACTATAAAGTTATATTTGGTCACATTAGGGAAGGGAAAAATTATTTACCTATTAGTAGGAAACCAAATCTTGACTAAGTCATTAGGGGGCCTAAGGCCCCATATCCAATGGTGGTGAGGTTTTAAAACTTGACCAAGTCTTGTAGGTACTTGTCCCCTCCCACCTTGTGGAAGCTTGAGATTTATCCCTAGATAGGTCTATGTAGGGTGTAATTTCCCCCCACCCTCTATTGGGTTTTGTTTAATATATTCTTAATGAAATTTAATTAATTTAGTTTCTTTCAATGAAGTTTTTTAAATTCATTTTTTATATAAATTTAATTTTAATTAATTAGGTTTTTTATAAATTAGGTTTAAATTAATTTATATGTAATACATTAGTTTTTCTAAGTTTAATTATTCCACTATTTTATTTCATTAATATTTAAAAATAAAAATTAATATTTATATTCAAAATTTTCCATTCTAGCTTAAAATACTTTGGGGTGGTTGTTTTACCATAATGTTTGTCTCGAAGGTCCATTTTTCATGTCATTTATTGCATTGAGAACTTGGTTTTGTCTTGGGCATCATGGAAGGCACACTATTCATTATATATTAATCATTCAAAATTTATTAGTATTTTCATTATACAATTTTAATGTGTTGTAAAGTGTTGATTTGATGAATTAAAAAAAATTCCTTTTGCTAATAAATTAAATTGTTATATTTATTTTATTTTTAAGTGTGAAAAGTACTATCTTGATTGGAGATTGAAAATGAGGAAGAGAAACAATAAAACTCAATCTAGATCTCAAATAAATTTTAGAGGGAAAATTGTTTCACCTATGGACTAATTTTTTTTAAAAGGTCAACCAAAAGTCATTGCAAGGAATTTTTCATTTTGTATTCAAGGAGACACTAAAGGACCAAACCATTTCAATTTTTTTTAAATTTTTCTCTTATTCATTATGTGATAAATCTTTCTCTAAATATTATCTATGTATTTTAATTGACAAAGATTGGCCTAGACATCATCTTTCAATTAAACAAATATATTTATCAACCCTAACCTTAAGTTTAGTCAATGTAAAATCAATGTTGAATGGTGGATGTTAAGATATGAAATTTGAATTAATTAATTTATTTAAAATAACATGAGGATGTTGTGCTAATATTACAAATTTATTCCTTGTTGGATATATCAATTCAATGTTGTTTGTTTATTGGAAAACTATATTGACTATTAATTTTCATTCATTCCTATTTTTTTTATATTTTACCTTTTAGTTTAGCTTGATTTGAAACTTTGCATCTGAAATAGATGGATAAATTGATGCATATTTTAAGCTTTTAAAAATTATGAGATTGAATTTAATTTCTTTGACTATATGGCATAAGTTATCCAAAGATTTGAATTTATGAAATGAGATAAATTGATGGAGTGGTGATAAAACATTTGTGGGAAGATATATAATAACTCATTGCTTGCCATGGAATTTGAAATTTTAGTAAGCATACTTCTATTCCAAGTAACATATTCACTAATTGGCTCATTTGACCCTTTCTTGAGTTTTAAAATAGTACACATATGACATTTTTTCACCAATGTTGATGGAAAAGTATGCTTGAAATTTATATTCAAAATGGTTGAATACTCTAATTTATTGAAGTGGAATATCATATAACCATTGTATGGCATAATATTTAAGGCTTCTTGGAAATATATTGGTTAATAATTTTTTGTTATAAGCATTTATTTCAAGTATGTTGCATGGAATGATCAAATATGTTGTAGAAGATCACCTTTACCTTCATAAATTGGTAGTTTAGGAGGTATAAAACCTATTGATAGTGGGTAATAGGCTATATATTAAACCAAAATATTTTGAATATAAGTATGGGAGTCAATTAAATGACTAATTCTAGAGACACATTATTCCAATTGAAAAAGTTTAGCATGTAAGGTTAAAACATCTTTCTTAAGAGAGTGGGCATTAGGTGAAGTTGGTGGTGGTCCATGTGTAGTGATCAAATGAGATGTGTGTGATAAATATGTGTATATAAGCATATGAATTTATTAGAAACCATGTGATGCCTCATACCCTAATGATAATGGTACATATGTAATAGTACATATTGGTATACAAATAGAAGCAATGCCATGAAAATGAAAACCTAAAGTGGAAGTGAAAGTTAGATCTGATTTATTTTGTTCATCTCTTTAAATGTATGGGAATAAGTTAATATTATTATTGATGAAACAAAAATATTTAAAACATTATTTGTCATTAACTTCATCCACTTTTTAGAGATTATTATTTGACTTTATTGTCATGATAAGTCCATCAATAATGTGTGTAACATGACATATATCATATTTTCAATGTACAATTACTCTTGTTCCCAAGTCATGCTTGACTTTAAAAATATTTTGCTTAACTATGCTTGTATATTAGGAGCATTATTGAGACAATGTGAGTATATTTATGCATTTTTCATTTTAGGCCATTTTTTGTATTTGAATTTGTTTAATGAAAATTTATAATAAATTAAAATAATAGCTTGTAAACTGACACATAAAGTAAAATTTATTTTCAAAATATTTAATATATATGAAATCATGATGACTGTGATTTAGATTTGAAATTTTGAAACTTCACACAAGGACTAAAGGTGTAACTAGTCAACATGTGTTTGTTTTGTAGGTTTTTAGATAGACTGATCAAAATCATAAATAATGAACACAACCTAAAAAATAACAAACTATGAAGGATTCCACCATTATTTAGCCACACTATCCCATATCTAAGGTCTATTAAGAGAAAATTCCAAGGGATAATTGCTTACATGTACCCTAAAATATCAAATATTCAAATGCTTCATATGGCTAAAAAATTCAACCCTCGACATTTATACTATACCATGAGGGAGATGGAAATATATATATATATATATATATATATATATATAGTGTTGTTTAATTGCTTGATTATTGTGGTAGTACCCCTCACACCACATTCTAGGTAAAACTCGTGATATCTTTACCTTGAATTACAACATATATGATATTTAAAACTATCAAAACATAATTTATATTAAAATAAAGAGAAAAATAAATTAAAATCTAAAATTTAAATTCTAAATCCAAATCTAAATCTAAAAATTAATATTTTTATATATATAAATCTGAAAATAATGTAAAACCTTATGATAAAATCAGAATATAAAATCTTAAAAAAATGTAGGTTTCATTAATATATTTTATCTTGGTTTTTAATGATGTTAGTAGATGTAAAATACATATATATTATAATGGTAAATAATTAAATTATTTAAAAATTATTATTTTTATAATTGAAAATTATGAAAACATAATTTGTTCTATAAAATACTAAGAAGGAATGTACTTAGCTCAAAATGGGATCTTTGTTGATTGTTCAAATGTATGTAAGTAGAAATAAATAAAAAATGTGATTTTTCATGCTCAATATCAAATAAAAAATTGTAAAATTATCTTGAATAAGTCTTACATTGTTATAATATAGTGAAGGGTACTCGAGTTAATTGCTTGCATACTTATCACTGTTAACTGTGACTTGTGACTAAAATATAAATATAGATAAAAAAGAATTTGATAGTGAGATATGAGAACCATAATAAAATTATGTTTCTAGATAAGACCAGTATAGGTGGTAAAATATTCATTCTACTCAAGTATTATTATCATGGACTTGGCTTAATTTACTATGATGAAAATATTATTATTGTCCCTCAAGTGCATTTTTTTTTAGTGTACCATTATATCAAAATTTAGATTGTGCTACATATAGTTAATTATGTTTTATTATATTTTGTTTGAAAACCCAAGGTTAATTTCAAAAATTTAAAACATACAAAAATAGGGGAGTGTAATGAATTGATCTAAACTCAACTATCCTATTGATTATTGATCATTTCCAATGTATCTAATAATAAAAACAAGGAAATTAATCTGTTGTAGTTCTCCCATTTATAGTTATTATTTAATTGTGTTCCTTTAATGTCTATGTCTATCAATAAATTGATTTGATACTTTACAACGATATCTTATGACTTGATTTGAAGTGATTTAAACTTAGGTTATGATGATCATTTTGAAAGATCTTGAAATTAGAAAGAATAATGTAAATTAACTCAATGTTGAAAAGTATAATTAAGAAATAAATAAATAGTGCCCAACAAAGAATTAAAAAACATTTGATGTGTATTTATAGAAAATTTTGATAATTTTTTTAACAGACCTTATGAAATGTGTCGAAATGTCCAAAAGATTGATTTAAAATTCAAAAACTAGTTATAATTTGGTGTGGGACATGTATCCACCTATCTTGGACCTATCTAGAGAAATTAAGGAGAACTATCCTAAGCTAGATATAATGTGAGGGTGATATTAAGAAACTCGAGTATTTTATTTTTAGTTTTATATGTAGTAATGATGAAAAATAAAGTTTCAATCATGGAATAGATAAAAGGATTAGATGAAAGGAGAATAAGAGTCATGTGTTTTGTCTCAAGTCATGTGGTTTAAGATGTGTCAAGAATTATGATTTTCAAGTACTTATTATAAATTTTTTTATTAGACTAGTGCACTATTTGGGTTACTTTATGCATTATTGTGATTGTTTGGTTATGAGGTGTGGACTACTGAAATAGTGGGTTTGAATTGGAGGGAAATATAAAATATCCAAAATTATATTATCACAAATAATTTCCTAATTAAGGATTTAATTCTCTATGAAATTATCATTACTAAAATAAATAGTTCACCTTTAAAGGTAACCACTTTGACTATAATATTATGCTACATGAAATAAATAGAAAATAAAGACCAATAAGTGGCCTAATACTGCAAGACATAAAAAATGCACTAGTGCATCTAGTCTTGTTATAAACAAAGCCTAAAACATATACAAGGGTTTTTTATACCTTTTCTACAAGGTTTTTTTATACCTTCTATTTAATAGTGTCTTTACATTTCTTTTCCTCTATAATTGCATAATTTTATGATAATATTAGGGTTGTTTAAGCCAAAAATTGCATTATATATAATTTATTGAGCCATAAATTATGTTGATAGGGATAAAGTTAGCCAAAGTCACATGTTTTATTGCACCATTTGACTAATTGGATGAATTCATGATTGAATAGGAGTTAAGCTATCCCTAAATCATTTTAGACTATCATAGTTAGTTCAAGGCACTCAAACTAATCCAAATTTCATTCATTATTGAAATAATTTATTATTGGGTTTATGCAATGATAAAATTTATGTCTATTGATCCCCATGTCACATCATATAAATTCAAAATAATGTTTGAAATGGGATCAATTTAGCCCAAAACAAATTACTGATTGCACCAATTGAATAATGGCTCAATATGTGATATAATTATGAATAATTGAGGTGTTAATGAAATCCTATAGTCATAATTACGTTTAAGCATCTTAAATTGGCCCTAATTACCTTTAATATTTAACTAATTGATTATTTACTTAATTATATGATGACATTGGAGTTTGTTTATGCCAAAATAAAAAATTATCAAGTTTAAATAATGTTGACATTTCTTAGTACTTCCAAAATCATATCTTATAGTTGAATTTAGGTTTTAATGGCTTAAATTAGTCTTATTTACCTCTGTGATTAAATTATTCATAAATTAAAATCAATTAATACATAAATTAGGTTCATGAGGCTCAATATGGCCCAAATCTAGTTGTTAATTATGTTAATTGATTAATTGAGTTAATTCATGATGGAATCATAGTTAGGTTACCCCGAAATCATGTCTTAGTATTATGGTTATGTTCAAGGGGATAAAATTAGTTCCAACTACATTTGTGATTAAACCAGTCAATTATTTGGTTCATAGAGTTATAAAATTGGTGATGATTGAGCCTCAAATCACATCATATATGGTTAGAATTAAGTTTGAGAGGGGCAAAATTTCACCCATATCAAATTACTATTTACACAAATTTAATAATTAGCTCAATCCATGATAAAATTAGAGATAATTTTTTCCTCATTTATTTACTATTGTCCTAGTTAGGTTAAAAAAACTCAATATATCACAAATTATCTTAGTGATTGAATAAGATAACTATTTGTTTCACTACATGATGATATTGGGGTCAATTAAGCCCCAAATAATTAATTAGGTTCACATGGATAAATGTTACCCAAATCACATAATTTATTATACTAATTGAAAAAATATCTCAATCAATGGAGAAATCAAAGTTAATTTAGACTCAAATTACATCTTCTAGTTTTAGTTAGGTTTAATGAGATCATAATGGCCCTAATTCCTTCATTATTTTATACTTGAATGGGTTAAATGTCAAAGGTTTTGAATAAATCATAAATTATATATATATATATATATATATATATATATATATATATATATATATAACATTCACACTCAAATGGGATTCCTCTACTAGTAGTAATAAAATGGGAAAAATAACCAACAAAACATTTTGAGAGACTAAAACCTAACACGACAATATAGTGGTACCAAACTACCACAACAAATCTTATTACAATGATATCATGCATTCCTCTAAAGAATAGAGCCCACATGGACTGAATGTCATGCATGATCAATTATTATTCCTTTCTTATCCCCCCCTAAATACGAGATCACATTGGAGGATTAGAGCTATGATCTTTTATTATTTTTTATTTTTCTACACTTTAGTCAACCCACCCTTATCTTCCTTAGTTCCTAAGTCAAATGGGATGGAGATAGTTGATTTAAAAGAATGAGATATGTCTTCCAATAAAACAACATCCATTAGTTCTACACTTGTTATTTATATCTATAGATTATCTTCACTAGAGATAGTTTAAACAGGGTTTTTGAAAATTGAATCTAGCTCACTCTCAACTAGAGTGAATGTATAAACCTTAGAATCTAATTACCTCCATGATTAGACAAATCATATGTTTCATTTACTCTTTGATGAAATTGGGGTTGATTGAGCCATAAATCACATTCTATAGTCATAGTTACATTGAAATGGCTCAAATTGGCCCCAATTAACTTAATGATTTAACCAACCAACTATTTGTTTTATTTTATGATGCAAATTGGGTCAATTAATACCTAAATTACATCTTATATATTCATAATTAGTTTACAAGGATAAATTTGGCAAAAATTACATTAGTAATTGTACCAATTGACTAATTAACTTGACATGTCTTGAAATCAAAGGTAATTTAGCCCAAAGTCATATATAGGTTTAAGGGGTTAGTTATGGATCAAATTTCTTCAATTATTGAAATAATCAACTCTTTGATTCATTATTTGATAAAAATGGGGTTTGTTGAGTCCAAAATCATATCTTATACAATTAGAATCAGGTATATGGGTTCAATTTGGCTCAAATCACATTATTATACTAACTACCTACTCTATATGGAAGTGTATATATTTACAAACACTAATTTTAGAATAGAAAATATTAAGTTAAAAATAATGACACTTCACATTTAAATGCCTCATATTGTAATATTTAGATATAGGGAT
>JARHVA010002013.1:715000-735000 GCA_037957365.1 Torreya grandis | reverse complement strand
CATTATGATTAACTTATATCTATATACTTTTAACAAATATATAATAACAATTAATATATTACTTTTAAATTTTGTGGGGATAATAATGGCAAGGAGAAGAGATAGAAAGAGTGATAGGTCGATAAATTTTCTTGAATATTTCCTTTACTTAGAAATAGCAACTAGGATTCCTTTTCAAGATGTTGCATGTTATTCTTTACTCTCCACTAAATGGTAATTTTTCTAGATGAAAATTACCCATGTCAATTTCTCTCCTCATTATTTAAATTTTTTACAACCCCCCAAAATAAGGCATAGTTGATAATGGTCTCCACCTCCATTATGCTTCTCTTAAGAGGTTTCAGATTGAAGGTTCTTTGGATCACTGTAACACTTTCAATGTTTACAAATGAGTTGAATATTAAGATCTAAAATGAGTTAAACAAATCACATTTACAATCTTGACAAACACTAACAGAATTTTTAGAAAGATTAAATTGGAGTGGGGGAGGGGGGGGGTGGGGGGGGTCTTTAAAGCAAGTTTTCTAAATAATACATTTGGATTTACAAGTGACACACTCCAATAATTGTTAGGTTTATTCCCATTTCTTTAGAATATGGGGATCAAGTATTGTCATCACTTGATCAATTTTATAATAAGTGCTTTTAAACTAAATTGTGTTAGTATAAAACATTGATTCCATGCAAACTATTTATGGATTATTTTATTGAATTAATAAAGTCTTTAATTACTATTTAACTTTTTTATCATTCATCCACTGGTCATGAGTTTATTTGAATGCATTACTTCCATAATTATGCTATGTGCACAATGATCAATGAGCTTACTTAAATTTAACAATCTAAAGGTAATCTAATTTCATCACCTTAGGCATTCATTTTATGTGACTTGTAACTTAATTTTATCAATGTCTAGAATAATTAAAAGCTTAAAATTTATTTATATCACTTTTTTGGATCCATGATTTGGTATCAAGGTATGCAAATAAATATTTACCATAATTTTTTCAAGAAATTTATTTTTCAAGTAATTAATAAGTTTAATTTGAAATTTTAATATTCTTATGTCTTAATAAAATAGAGAAAAGTGGAAATCTGAAACTCACCAACATTTATTTTTAAATATTAAGTGTTATGATAACAAAAGTCAAGAACAATCATTTGGGAAATTCTTAATTGTATGTGTCATTCTATGAATAGTGTAAAAACTTTAGAAAATAGGTACTACCTAAAATGTTAAAAAACATGGAATGAATTGAATGGGATGTTAGAAAAAAAACAACTTCAGATTCACAATAAGAGACACCTCCAGCATAATGATCACCATCTTAAAAATAATTTGATATTTTCATCTTCAATATTAATGATTTTAAGAGTAGGATAACAATTCACCAAATTAGTTTTTAATCTAACATTCTCAAAAAAAAATTCACTCCCAAAAGAGTGGAGTCTAAAAATTTGTTTTTTTTGGTCCCATTTTTTGAAATTGTGTTCACCTCATTGTCTAGACTCATTTTCCACAATTTATTTCTAATAATTATATCCAAATGTGCGATAAACAACTTATACGTATAAACCTTTTTTAATTAAGTATTAGTTTTTGATTCCATAATATTATTTACTAAAACTTAAATTTTAATTATTATTTTAATTATTTAAATATGAATACATCTAATTTACAAAGTGTGTGGGTAGATGTATTAGAATTTTTAAGTAAAACCACTTTCCTATACTACATAGACAGACATGTTGGCCTTTCCTATTTTAAACAAATGAAAAATAAACTTGTTGAAATATGGCCACTTAATATTATTTAATTGAATGTGGGTCCATATAACTTAAATAATAATACAATCATTAGTGCACAAAGTGATTAAACTAATCACTATATGATTGCAAAAATATATCCCAATTTTTGGAGGAAACCTGTTATCTAACAATATTAATTATTGAATCTTAAAGTTTTTAATAAATGATATATTTTATCATTTCTTTTTTGTTCATTTCCAAGATTTTATTTTCAACCTTGATTTCAAATATGTAAATAGATTCACTAGTTTTTCCAATTAATACAAATTTCAATAACTTAATTCTTATGTTTTATGTTTTATCTCTTTTTCACTTGAAAAAGTATTATTTTTATTTTTATAATCTTATTAAATTAATATTATTACTATATCCATGACTCATATTATTATTTTAAAAGTATAAAATATAAATTTAATAAATATAAATTTAATATGCTATAACTCTAGATCAATTAACATGTAAATGTATGTTGAGATAAAAACTACAAATCAAGGTGCATTTGAAACAAAATATTTAGTGTGAGATATTTCCTTATTTAACCACAAACACTACTTGCATTTTAAATGATTTTTTTTTATATAATAGAATAATAGAAAAGGGTACCTTACCCTAAGGTACAAAAGGATACAACTAGCAAATCAAACTAAGAAAGGCAAAAGAGATCTCCTAGAGAACAAACAGAGATGGGAAGAAAACCAAAAATCTAGACATATAAATCTGACAAGATAAATACAATAGATAAGACCAAATATATGAATCCAAAAATACTCACATCCTAATGAAGATTGGTATTTAATAATGAAACATCAACATGGATCCTTTCCCATGAATCAAGAAAATGGCATTACCACAAGCCTTGATCTCCAATCCAAAAAACATCCTTCAAGCCTTGAACCAAGAACACTACTACAAAAAATCAATGATGAAATACTAGAAGAAATAAACCATGTCTTCTCCAAACCTCTCAAAGTAAATTGATATAATAAGCTTAAATAGGTATAAAGTCATGCGAAAAAAAATATGTTATAAAATTTTGATCACCATTTCCTTGGACAATAAATTTAATAATAGAGGATTTTTTAATATGTCAAGCATTTCTTGGTTAATTCTCTACATTTTTCTACTGGAGAAGGACCTTCATAGTGATAATATTGATTATGAGGAAGGTGAAGGGCACTATATTTAGCAAAAAAAAATGCTAGATAATTATTCTCTTTATAGTTTTGGGAGAAATAAATGTCATGAAAAAGGAATGACAAGGAAGATAACTTGAAAATTGAACCAAGTTTCCACTATACAAAGCTTATCAATTTTACATTATTGATAATCAATGAAGAATATTTTTTCATAAATAACTTCTTTAAATTTGAAGAATTGGAATTTTTAAACATTTCATAAGAGCTATATATTCAACCAAATTATTTTAATACCATGGAATGTTGATAGAAAAACATGATAACACTTGTCTCATATTATATTTGAATATGCCTCCACCTATCAAGATACTTGGGATACTTTATATGTATCATGGAAATTAAGCTTGATATAGTTGTCACTCAATGTATTTCAAGATGTCAATAGCCTTATATTGATTTGAGGAGGGAGGGTCAAGTATTTTTTTAATAATTTACATTTTAGGAGAATATAACCATCTTATCTACTAATTTTGTTTTTAGGAGGTGATAATTAAGACTTTAAAAACTCTTGAAAGAGTGCCTCAATTTTTAGAGAGAGGATTTATTCATAGGGATATGTTCCTTAAAATTCTATTGATTTTTCTTTTCTTTAAGCTCTAAAATATCAGAGATAGGGTCGTAACCTAAATACTACTACCCTGATACCGTCCTTACTTAGTTGAGTTAATAAAAATATCTTGAATATAACCAACTATTACCTTAAATTTGTTCATGTTTGTAAAAACATGGACCAATTTATCAAATAAAAAGAGTAATGAAGTAGGATGTGGTTTGGGGTTTCTAAATTTTATTTACAAAAAATGCATTTGGAGGGTCCCTAAAAGCCATTCCTTTACAGTCTATCATAGAAAAGAGATTTATTCTTCATGATAAACAACATGTAAAAATTATATTTTAAAATTCCCTAAGGGATAGAAACTTTTTGACATGTCATAAATATATATTATTATGAGATATTAACTTATTATAACCTATCTTAAAAGAAAAGTTGTCAAAATAAATTCCAAACCATTTTAAGCCATTAATATACACTGAAATACATATACAAGTGGTATCCATAGGTTTGAAATATATTATACTAAAATTTTGAAGGAAGAATGATTGTATAAAGGGCCCACACTATACTTCACATCATTATAAAAGTTAAAATCTCTAACATTTTTAATATCTTAGTAGATGTAGCTTTAGATAAGGTCTTTGTATTTCCTAAGGAAGTTCTAGATGTGTGACCCATACATCTAATCCTTTGTAGTAAAAATATGAGATGGATCATCTAAATTATCAAAATTCTTAATATGAAGTAAGATTCTCAAAGTGGTATCCTTATCCTAGAAGAATATCTATAGAAATTTTTCTCCTTAAGCTTTAATCATCTTGAATAAAAATTGATTCCAACCTGACCATTTAATTTTGTCAAGAAAACCTCATTGCATTTCATTGTATCAATTTTATTAGACTCATAATGATCATCAAATATAATGTTTTCATAATGTTTTTTAATCTATATTAAATTAAAAATACAATTTTTGAGACTAACATTATATAGAATGAAATTTCTTGGAGCATGGATTGTTTTCATTGAATTTTTCTTACCCAAGAGATCCATTTTCCTTGGAAATAATTGAGTTTATTCTAAAATGTGTCGTCATATAGTCCCAAAAATATTATTTTTTAACATCCATAAAATAGGGGGATTCCCAAGTATTTTATAGCAAGAAACCTCATAAAATTTCAATATTGTTTTATCTTATATGTCTACAGGGAGAAGTGTGGATGAATAAAATATTAGATTTCAACAGGCTAACCTCCTAACCCAAAGCACACTAATATAAATCTAAATTTTTATTTATCCTTATAGCTTCCTAAATTCAAATTGAGATTCCTAAAATTATACCATCCATGAATTGACTATTATAAAAGTTAACATTCTCAATAATGTTGAAACCACTAATGAGATTTAATGATTTTTATTTTGAACTAGTTTTCCCCTTGGATTTTACCATGATGATAAAGAGGTAGTGAAAGATAGGATATCCTTGATTAAGTCATAAAAAAGCATTAAAAATTTTATTCGTGACTTCGCTTACAAGAACAAAAATCATAAGAATAGAGATGAAAGAATTGATCCAACCACACAACACCTCTAAGAATCATTTTTTTTTTTGAGTATTTTGAAAATAATTGTCTAGTTAACCCTATCATATGATTTATTTATATCATGTTTGATGATCATTGTCACTTCATTATTAACTTATGTAGATTCAATTACATTATTCAAAAATAATAAATCCATCTAAGATTTGTATATTTTGAACAAAACCTACGTGTTATTTATAAATAAGAACAATAAGCAGGATTTGGAGAAGATTAGGCATGGGTTTAAACATAAATTAATAAATGGTATCACATAGGGAAATAGATTTGAAACTATTTAAAGTTTACGATTTATATTTCTTTAGGATTAGAAATAAAAATTTACAGCTAAAATACTTCAAAAAGTTTCTCAATGCTCTAGATAGGAAACTACCTAATTCCACTCAGTTGAAATATGAAATGGGTGTTCTAAGCCAGTACATAGTATACGAAAGATAAAATGAAATTTGTATCAATTGCCTTATCTTTGGTCACAAATGTGACATCTAAAATTAGAATGATTAGAATAAGAATGATGGTGGATAACAAAAGCCAATTGAAGAAGACTCAAAATAACTAAGAGCATATCCTACCTTTGCAACAAAACCCTGAGACAATTGTTGATAAATACATAAAAGAACCTCACTTTCCTACTCAAATAGAGAGATGAGGGGATGAGGTACTAGGAAAGGAAAATATGTTAATAACAACAAACATGGGGTGAAAGTTAAGTTGCAAGGAGAAGGGAAAAATCATTGAAGGTATCCTTCCTTAATGCAACACACTCTAAATTTTGGTTTCTATAAAATCTCATCTTTTTCCAAAATTGAGTTGAGAGTTGTAGTTAGCTCTTTTTCCAAGAGACATGAGGTTATGTAAGGATCAACCATCTACAATTGGCCTTGAAAAAGTTGAATATCAATTTTGATGATGAATTTATCCATAAAAATGTTCTCAAAGACTCAATTTTTCCATTTGCAAAGGTGTTGCCTAACATTTTTACGATAAACATTTTGGTTTTGCCTATAGGGGCTACTTCTTTCCACCAATCCTTCATAAAAACCATCACATTATGATCCTTTAGACACATCATCTCAAATCTAAATGGCATGATACTAGGAATTGTATCTCTTTTGATAGTGAGGAAAATAGGTAAATAGTCAGACCCTGAGACTTTTATAAATTCAGTGTGAAGGATATAGTTTTGATTTATCAAATGATTAGAGATAAGAAATTTGTCAATTCATTTTATAATGTAACCAAAACTAGTTGTTATGTTAGGTCAAGTAAAGGATCCATATTTAAGCTCAATGTTTAGCAAATTATTTTCACATAAAACATCAATGAAATTTAAATCGGATTGAGTATTTATGTGAACCCATCCTCTTTTATCATGATTTATTAATATACAATTGAAGTCACCAACCACCAATATCTATTCATCTTGAAAAGATTTCAAGCCCATTGATATTTCCTTCAACATAGTCTAGTTAGAAATTGGGCTTGAGGGAGCATACACATTAAATATGGAAAAAAAAAACATGCTCTCTTTGAGGCATGAGATCTTTAAAAAGATCCAAATGTTTTGGGATTCCAAATTTAAGCAAGTAATAGAAGATTTCTTGAAGAGGACACAAATGCCACGTGACTAACCCTTGGCTCCAACAAAAAGGAAACAAAAGAGATTGAAAATTTTGGAAGACTTTTCAAGCCACACTACTTCTAGGAGATTAGTTTCTAAGATGAAAACTAAATCTAAGATTTGTATTTGATGTTGTCTCTTAAGCAACCTCCATTTCCTTTGGGATAGCAACCCCCTAACATTCCAAGAGAAGCTCTTCATTGTTCTTGGAGTGGGCTCTTCCGCTTCAGTATTATGATTACAGGTGGAACAACCGAGCTTAGGGTGGGAGAAAGTAGTCGGGGGACGGGACTTAACCAAAATGGGGTAATTAAACCGTAAATGACTGTTGGCATGGCAACCGTTGCATCTAAAAGGCAACATCTCATTATCTACTGTGATCACTAATCGTTGCATTTGAAGGGAAATGTTGGATTGCTGGCATAAAATTTTATTTGACAGAAGAGTAGACCATCAAATTTAACCCCCGTAAATAGTCCGTGTTCACTAAGAAATTGTCAAATGATGTCGTCACAAAGTTGCAAAGGGAATTCTATGAGTTTCCCGTCCTATATTGCTCAAATTCAGAAGTTGTCCTTAGATTTCTGGGTACGAGATAAATCTCTCAATTTTAACAGGTTTGACTGACCGAAATCTGGGCCCTACTCTAGAATGAAATGCCATAAGTTCCGAAAAAAAGGGTATGCAAGAATGGCGTGAATTAATTTTGATAACCTTTCATACTTAGTGATAATCTGTATGCTCGGCTACTTTATTCTCCGGTTTGCTATCGGGTTTTCTATTTTATCATCGAGATAATTAGAAATACAAAGCTAATAAACAGATTACACAAATTTGGTATAAAACATTTACAGAGAGACCATGGAAGCAACTGCAAAACAAAGCTAACCTAGTAAATAATGGTGATATGGTGTTCAAATTAGTTGTATAATTTTACTTTGGTAACAATTTCACAGGTTCACTCTCATTTTCCATCAATACAAATGCGCAGATAATTACAAAACTATTTTGTCTGTGATTTAAACATCAATTCCATTTTTTTCCTTTCGTCTATATATAATATTGGACACAACTAACTCTACGAGTGAGCAAGTGATCCCAATATTTTTTTTTTCTGTCGTCTATATATAATTTGGGAAGCCAATGATCCCACAGAGATGGTGCCGTTATATCATCATCGCCATTGCTTTCATTTAGATTGCCATGATTGACCAATAGCAGCATAGTCATGACATCCTCTGCCATGTCTGTAAGTACATTCAACATGTAAAATATTATATCCTCCTCAAAGTATGAGGATGCTATTTGGGGACTAATACTCAGCTCCTGCGCATTTTCTGATGTGCAAATTGGTGGGGACTGATACTCAGCTACTGCTGCTGGCGGCATTGACGATGTAGTAAGGGTCTCTTCTTGTTAGGAAGTCTGGACGTGGCCGCCTCCATCTCCTGCTGGAAGAATTATACATGGGGAAGCAGCGGCAGCGGCAGCGGTGGCGGCAGCTTCTTGAATCTGCCTTGCAGTGGAAGAGAGTGGCAATAGTGGTACTGAAGAAGCGGATACGGGAAAATTCATGTAAGCATAGGGTCTCTTGAGGTTGAAAGCCACCCTGTCATAAGCATGAACAGCCATTTCAGTCATAGGGAATGGTCCCGACCATATGCGACTTTTTTCCAGGTGCTTGAATCTCAGATACCCATCGGCCACTGAGCATAACTAGCCGTAGTGTTTGCCGTGGACTGCCACGTAAACTGTCCCCATCAACGTCTCCATTAACCCGTCAACACTCCCCCACTCGTCTGCTAGTAGCTACTGTTTTTATTTTAGTCTTGATTGTCTCGGCCCCATCGACACAATCTCAAGGAATGTTAATAATCAAGCAAAATTGAATTTCTTTCCATTATTTAAAAAACTAGAACGGCTTCTCAAGCTCTACGAAACCTCCTCTTAGTGACTTTCCCTTCCCCTTACTGAACTTTGTTGCCTTCGTCCTCTTCATCACAATGACTAGATAGATAGTTGTAGACATTTATGTACTTTGGTCGAATCACATCAATTGAAACTCTACACATCTAATGGAGAATATGGGGATTTCAACCAAGGACAAGCATATAGCATTACAAATATTATAAGTAGGCCACACAAGATAAGTTATCACGCCTATTATTTATAGGGTGTTAAGGTTGTGCCTTTATGAGATGTGTGATATTGATGAGAAGGGTAGATCAGTTTAGTTTACATAATACATTTAGGGTTTTTTTTATGTTGACTATCTTCTTGACTGTTTGAAGCAATTAATGATTAATTAGGGCATGATCATTTATTCAATGTATAATCATTGTCTACATTTTTATCCAATCGAGAATATGGTCAATTCAGTTAAGGACAAGGAAATGACATTGCAAATAGTAGAAGAAGTAACACATAATAGTAAGTTATTGTGCCCTTTCTTGGTAAGGTTTTAACATTGTGCCCTTATGAGATGTGTGATATTGATGAGAAGGGCATATCATTTTAGTTTATGTATTACATTCAGGTTTTGTATGATGTTAACTATATTATGGATGGTTTGAAAAAATTAATGATTAATTAGGGTATAATCATTTATTCAATGCATAATCATTATCTGCATTGTTGAATATCTAACCCTTGATCATAATATTGGGTTTGGGATGGTTTGACTACATTATGAACAATGCCTGAAGGAATTAATGATTACTTAGCGCATAATCATTCATTCAATGATTAATCATTATCTACATTATTAAATGTTGACTGTATGGCATAATATCAGTTGATTACATTGCTTCCTACATGAAAGGAATGAAATATTTCTCTAGGTATAATCACTCATTCCATCCAAAATCATTATTTGCATGCATGAATATCCATACCTTGAGCATAATATTATTTGGGTTTATTTTATGTTGGTTGTATTATTCACTACTTGAAGAAATACATATTTTTCTTAGGGCATTATAAATCATTCAACACATAAATATTGTTTACAATATTAGATATCCAACCCTTGAGTATAATATTTATTTAGAATAATTTTTTGTTGACTATATCATTGCCTGCTTGAAGGAATTGATGATTACTTAGGGCATATTCATTCATTCAACTCATAATCATTATTTTCATTATTGAATATCTAATCATATAGCATAGTATCAGTTTTAGATTATTTTATGTTGACTATATCATTGTTTGCTAAAATAAATTAATGATTACTTAGCACATAATCATCCATTCAATACATAATCATTTTTTGCATTACTGAATATCCTCCATAAAGCATAATATTGATTTGGAATGGGCTTATGTTGAATGTAGCCTTCAATACTTGAAGGAATTAATGACTACTTAGGGTATAATTCTTTATTCAATATATTATCATTATCTATATTATTAAAATTGCAAGCATAATATCAGTATTGAATTGTTATTTTTTTTGCTATATTATTTCTTGATTGAATGAATTAGTGATTATTTAGTGAATAATGATTCATTCAACACATAACCATTATTTGCATTGAATGAATCAGTGATTAGTTAGGGCATATTCATTCATTCAAGGCATAGATTATTGACTAGTTTGTGTAATTAAGATATGTTACATATAATTAAATAAGTAAATATGAATTAAATGTATAATCATTATTAGAAATGACATGTATAAAGGAATCTAAAGTCTATACATTTTTATTCTAGCTAAACACTATTCACAAAAAGCTCCAACTCTTTCCCAAAACATTAATTGCTTTAAGAAGTTGATAATACAATCAATGGGTTATTTCGGTGTAGATTAATGCATTGGACATTGACACTCGACTAGTCAAATACATTTTTCAATTAATTTCACCTAGATCATTGGGTTTAATAGCTATCATTTTCCTTAGCCATTATTATTTTCATTAATAACAACTTTTTTCTTTAACTATGATTGTTAAGGTGTTATCTGGTCCTATCAATGTAGTTATGAGGAATGTTAATAATGAAAAAAAGAACATTAATTTTCATTATTTTTTATTATGTCAGCCCATCACGAGCTTATATTCCCTTGCCCTCTTCCTCTCCATGACTAGATAATAGCCAATGGGTTTCCATGATCCTTCTATTAATAAATTTTATAGTTATCTACAAAGATTAACATAATAAATGTTTTGAAAACTGTTATACTAGGTACTAAGTTAAGAAAAACATAACAATGACATAAAATTAGTGCTATGTTATCCACCACCTATTTTAATTCTATCTATTAACAAGAGGATATGAATAAATATTAACATGATAAGTGTTTTTCAGGTCCATAAGAAACTCTTGTATTAGGTACTAAGCTAAGAGAAACTAACATTGAGAGAAAAATAGTAATATGTAATCCACCACCTATGTTCATTATATCCGTTAGCAATAAGAAATTAAACATTAGAAAGATCACAAAATAGTTTCTAAATAGGAATACCATAAGGGGTTCAAGCAGTAAATAATACAATCAATGGTTTTCAATGAGCTTTCTATTAATAACTTGATTGAGTTATCCCTAAAAAGGAACGTGATAAATTTTTTTAATGTCCAAAAGAAATAATTTTTCATGTGAATCTTTCACATTAGCATAATTATCACTAAAGAACCAAGGAATATTATGTTGATTATATTATTGAATGATTGAAGGAATTAATGATCATTTAGGGCATAGTTTATTTTATTTTCATTTTATTATTGTGTATTTGAATGAATTAATCACTAATTAGGGAGCAATCATTCATTCAATGCATAATTTATTTAAATATTTTATATAACTAGGATATGGTACATATCATTAATTTAATGAATTATTCATTCAATGATAGTTACTACTTCAAATGGAACTTACAATTCTATATTTTACCTCCTATAATAGGGTACTAAGTACAAAGGAAATTAGAATAGGGCATGATACTAGTATAGTCGAGTATAAAATCAATAGGGTATTACTAAGTAATATTGAAGAAAATAAAAAAGAAGGTGGGAACCAAACCAAAACTCTAAATAGATATAGAGCTAATAAGATAAATACCATAGAAAAGACTAAAAAAATGAAGCCCAAAACCTTCACATCCCAAAAAAGACCAATATTTCAATAATGAAGCTTTCATCATTGAACCAATTTAGGGATCACAAAAATTCCATCACCATAAGCCTTTATCACCAATCTTGAAGATGTCCTTCAAGCACTGAATCAAGAATATTGATCCAAAAAATTGATGACAAAATAACCCAAGAAATAAACCATGTCTTCTCCTATCCTCTCAAACTAAAATGATCTAAGAAGCTAAAAGAGAGAGAAAGGCCTAGGACAAAATAATGTTCCAAAATCTCAATCATCAATTCCATTAAGAATAACTTGAATAATATATAAGTTGTGGATAAGTCAAGTATGTTCTAATTAATTCTCTAAATTATTCCCAATGAGGGGGTCTTCACATTGCCAATATTCATTAGGAGGAAGGTGAAGGGAACCAAAGTTAGCCAAGAAATATAATAGATAATTAGTCTCTTGATAGTTGTGGGAGAAAGAAATGTCCAATAAAAATTATTTAGAAGGAGGATAACCTGAACAATTAAATTGAGTTTTGACTAGACAATACTTATTTATTTCATATTGTTCATAATCAAGGGATCATCTCTTTTCAAAAACTAATTCCTAAAATTTGAATCAGTGGCATTTTTCAAACCTCTGAAAAGATTTATATATTCAACCAAATTATATAAATACCATTCAATGTTGAAGGCAAAACATGATAAAAATTATCCCATATTATATTTTAATATACCTCCATCTCTAGAGAGACTTGGGTTACCTTTGGATGCATCACCAAAATTAATATTTATATATTTGTCAATCAGAGCCTTCCAATAGGCCAATAGACATTTTTTGATTTATGGAGAGATCTTGAATTTTTATTTCAATAAATTCCATTGTAGGAGAATGCAACCATCTTGTCTAATGATCTTCTTTTGAGGAGGTGGTAATTTAACATTAAAATCTTCTTGAAATACTTCCTCAAATTTAAGCATTAGGATTTATTCAGAGAGGGACATGTTCCTAAAAATTGTATTGATTTTTTTGTTCCTTAAGCCCTATAAGATTAGAGATGTTACCATAACCCAAATACTAGTGACTTGATCCCCTCCTTCCTTTGTCCAATTACTAAAAAGATCCTTAATATAACTAACCATTACCTTAAATTTATCCATTCGCATAAATAACCATGACCAAATTTTCCAACAAAAAGAGTAATGAAGGAGGATGTGTTTTGGGGTTTGTAAATTTTATCTACAAAAGATGCACTAGGAGGGCCCATGAAAACCATCCTTTTGTAGCTTACCCCGAAAAAGAGATTTTTTCTTCATGATTAACCACATGTATAAAATATATTTAAATTTTCATGGGCCATAAAGGTGTATTATTAAGATATATTAATTTCTTATTGCCTAGTTTCAATGTAAAGTTGCCAAAATAACCTCCAATACATTTTAATCCATCAACATACATTGATTTACATATATGGAAAGAATCTAAGAAGTAGTTCAAAGAAATAATAAGTTTATGGGAATGGTTATTTCTGGAAAGAATTATTTTTTTACATTTTATCCAAGGGACCCATACACTTTGGGATTCAACACAATAATTTCAAACTAATTGTCCACATATGTTTGAAAAATATTCTACTAAAATTTTAAAGGAAGAATAATTACCAAGAGGGCCCACCCTAGACCAAACATCCTTTCAAAAGATAAAATGTATACCATTTTTAATATCTTAGTTGAGGAAGGTCTATTTAAGGTCTCTATATTTTCCAAGGAATTTCCAAATGTTTAACTCATAAATCCTATACTTCATAGGAAAAACATGGGTTTGAATCATCTACATTATCAAAATATTTTCTATGAACCAATATCTTACAAGTGTTTTCTTTGTCCTAGAGTAATCCCCATAAATGTTTCAGTCCCATATATTTAATCATCTTTAAAAAAAATATGATTCCAACCCAACATTTTAATTTTGGCAAGAAAAACCTCTTGCCATTTCATTTTATCAATGTTATTAGACTCAGAGTGACTATTAAACAAAATGTTTTTCATAATGTTAGTTGATATATATTTAACTCTAATTGGAGATTATGAGACTAAGACCATATAGAAATAAATTTATTGGATCATAACTTGAATTAATTAAAATCTCCATGATGAATATAACCATTTTTGTGTCCATAAAAGAAGGGAATTCCTAAGTATTTTGTATAAAGAAACCCAAGAATTTGATTTATATTATTATGACTATGGGGAGAAGTGTGGAGGAAAAAAACTTAAATTTTAGCAAGATAACCTCCTAACCCAAAGCACACTAATATCAATCTATATTTTTCTATACCATTCTAACTTCTTGAATGCAAACTGAGTTTCTCAGAGTTATATCATCCACAATTTGAATATGACATAATTTAACATTATCAGTAATGTTAAATCCACTCATAAGATTCAAAGATTTTTATTTCAAAAAGACTCTACCCATGTATTTTACCCATTTGGAGTCATAATAAAGCGTTGAAAAATCTAGTCATAACTCCATTTACAAGAATAGAAAATATAGGAATAAAGATGCAATATTTGATACAATCGTAACAAGCCTATGAGAATCCAAAATTTTTAGGAGTTTTAAAATAAATATCTAATTAACACTATCATATGTTTTATTTATATCATGTTTGATGATCATTGTCACTTATTTGTCTATGTTGAACAAAAACTACCTTTTGTTTAGAAATAAGAATTGAAGGAAGATTTGGAGATGATTAGGAAATTATTTAAAAATAATTTATAAATGGTGTTATATAGGGAAATAGGTTTGAAGCTACCTGAAGTGTCCCAATTATACTTTTTGGGAATTAAAGCTAAAAAGGTGCACCTAAAATCCTTCATAATTTTTATCAAGGATCTATGTTTATTGAAAAGTTTGAGAGTATCCTTTTATAAAAATTTATAAAAGTGTTTAAAAATTCCTAGAGGGAACCTATGAGGGCCTGAAGCTTTATCATTGTCTATACTCTAAAGAGTAGTATAAATTTCTTCCTCTATGAAGGGACTCATTTAATCAACACCCTGATCATCATTGATAATTCTAGGAATGAGATTAAAATTTGTGTGATCATCCAAAGCAAAATTCTATGAAAAGTCATCATGTATGTATTCAAAAAAATGGACTACCTCATTTTTAATATCATCTAAATCTTTAGAATAAGGGTCATTACTAGTTTTGAGTTTTGATATCCTATTATAATTATGGGTGGATAGGTTTTATTTATTAAATAATTTTTTATGGCCTCCACCATTAACCCAACAATCTTTAAATTTTCATATCTGTAAAATCTCATATTTTTCTAAAACTGATTTAAGCATTTCACTTATCTCTTTTTCCATGATAAGTGAGGTTCTATAATGATCAACCTTATATATTTGGCCTTGCAGGATTTGAATATTAGTTTCAATGATGAATTTATCCCTAAAGATGTTTTCAAAGACATTCTTTTTCAATTTACAAAGTTGTTGTCTAACATTTTTAATGTTATGAACTATAATAAACATTTTGGTGTTGCCTTTAGGGGCTAGTTATTTCCACCAATTCTTATTAATATCCATAATATTATGATCCTTTAGCCAAAACAGTTCAAACTAAATGGAATTCTAGTAGTAGTTTTACCTCTTTTGATAGTGATGGAAATAGGGAAATGGTCAGACCTTGAGACTTTTAGAAATTCAATGTCAAGGATCTAGTTTTGATTTAACTAATGATTAGAGATAATAAATTTATGATTTTTTTTCAATGTTACCAAAACTAGATATGATAATAGTTCAAGTAAAGGATCCAAATATAGGCTCAATGTCCACCAATTTATCTTCCATAAAAATATCAATGAATTTTAATTGGGATTGAGTATTTCTATGAATCCATCTTCTTTTATCATGATTTATAAATATACAATTGATGTCACCAACCACCAATATATGTTCATCTCTAAAAGAGCTCAAAAACAATGATATTTCCATCCACATACTCTATTTAGAAACTAGGTTTGATGTTACATAGACACTAAATATAGAAAAATACATACTCTCCCTGAGGCATGAGATCTTAAGTCAAATACAATTTTTCTTGGATTTCAAAATTGAGAACGTAAAGGCCCTATGACTAACTCCTTGATCCAATAAAAAATGAAGCAAACATTTTTAAAATGTTGGAACACTTTCAAGCCACACTTCTTCTAAGAGCTTAGTTTATTGGATGAAAAATAAATATAATATTTGTATTCAAAGTTGTATCTTAATCAACCCCAATTTCCATGGGGATCCCAACCCCCTAACATTCGAATAGAAAATCTTCATTATTATTTGGAAGGAGACTTCCCCTTGTTTCAGTATTTTATCTTATTTATATATAGAGCTTGTAAAGAGGACCTTACGTACTTACTATTCCAATCCCTTATGATCTAAAATAATTCCTTTTCCTTTTCCTTTCCCATTGTTAAAGGTTTTTATATAAAGATAAGAACTTTAAGAGTAATTATCTCTTTATTATCCCATCTTTTGATTTTCCACAAAAAAGAATTTAGAATGAAATCAAGGTAAGAATTCAAAATGCAAAGATCCACACTTTTAGAAAATAAACATGGGATGGGATCTAAATAACGATGAGGGAGAGGGAGGGGAGTAACACTGATAAAGGAAAGATTAGTAGAATTGGTGGATGCCATAATTGGGTTAACAACATTTTCAAGGGAAAGATGAATATAGATAGTAAACATGGGGTAAAAAAAATGACTACCACCATAGGATCATGATTGGGTGGAGTGGGATGATGTTGGGATTTACAAACACATTTTATGTATTAATTATAAGTGGGATGACCACATTTAAGGTTGGTAAAATTAGAAGAGAGAAAGGACCTAGACAAAATGGAACAATGATCCCATAAATTACTTTGGGTATGGAAACTATTGCATCTAGAAGACTACTTCCCATAATCTATTTATTAAAATCAACTGCAATCACTAACCATTGCATTTGAAAGGATATGTTGAATTTTTGTCACAAAATTTTAGTTAACAAAAGAGTATACCATCAAATTTATCCCTTGTAAATAGTTTTTTCTCACTAATAAGTAATCAAATGCTATCATCATAAAGTTGTAAAGGGAATTTATACCTTGGAATTTTGTGATTTTCCATTAATATAACAATTAAATTTAGAATTTATCCTTCTAATTTTTTTATGAGATAAATCTATGAATATTAATAGGTTTGACCTAACCAAAATCTGGGCCTTACTCTAGAACTAAATGCTATAAGTTTGAAATAACAGGTGGTGCAGGAATGGCATAAATTAATTATAAAATCTTTTCATATTATAACTGATTTTTATGTTGGGATACATTACCATTTTTCTTATCATATGTTTGTTTACAACGGTTAGTTTTAACTATTATTATGGAGGTTCCTCCTTAAATCTCAATTATACTTTTACCATTTACCTTCTCAGTTTAGTTTTAAAGTAAGATTATTTTATTATCTAATTTATAATTAGGATTTGTATTTTATCACCAAGATAACTAAAAAGTCAAAGATAATAAACATATTACATAAGTTTTGTGTAAAAAAATTTATAGGCAAATCATTACATATGAAAAAAAAATATTATGGAAGTAACTGCAAAAAAATCTTCCCTATTAAATAGTGGGTGTGTGTAGGTGTAATAGGGTGCTGAAATTAGAGTTCTAATTTTATATTGATAGATATTTCACAAGTTTTCACTCCATTTTCCATCTATACAAATGAGAATTTATTTACAAAACTATTTCATCTATGTTTTTAACATTATTATTTGATAGAAAATTATAAGATAAAATGGGCCCTTACCCTGAGATAAAAAAGGATATATCTAACAAATCAAACTGGTAAAAAGACAAGAGAGGTCTCTCTAGGAAATAAAAGGAGATGGGAAGAAAACCAAGAATATAAATAGCTATAAGGCCAACAAAATAAATATAATATAGAATAACAAATAATTTAATACTAGAAGCTTCAAATCCCAAATCAGACCAAGATTTTAGTAATAAAACTGCATCGTGAAACCACTCATAGTCATAAAAAAAACACCATAACCATAATCCTTGATCACCAATCCCTAGATCATCTTTCAAGCCCTAAACTAAGAACACTGCTCCCAAAAATTGATGATGAAAAAAATAAAAGAAATAAACCATTTATTTTCCAATCCTCTCAAAGTAAAATGATCTAAGTATCCAAAACAGGGAAAAAAATCTAGAATAAAAAAAAATAAACTCTTAATCACCAATTTGTTGGACAATAACTTGAATAATATAGTAGTCATCAATAGGTCAAGTATTTTTTGAATAATTATCTACATTCTTTTGAAAGAGGGGGACCTTCACAATACCAATATTCATTAAGATTAAAGTGAAGGGTATCAAAGTTATCCATGAAATATGATGGAGAATTAGTCTCTTAATAGTTGTGTGTGAAACAAATATCTTAAAAAATGTAATGACAAGGAGGATAACTTGAACAATTGAATTTGTTTTCCACTAGAAAAAAACATCACAATTATATAATGTTGACAATTAAGGGAGATTTTCTTTTCACAAATAATTTATTTAAATTTGAATCAATAATAGTTCTCAAACCTATCAAAAGAGCTATAGATTCAACCATATTGTTTGAATACCATAGAATGTTAAAGTAAACACATGATAAGACTTATCCAATATAATATTTGAATATGCCTCCACCTCTAGAGAGAATTGGGATACCTTTGCGTGCACAATTGAAATTAAGGTTGATATAGATGTCATTCAGATGATTCTGAAAGACCAATGGCCTTTTGTTGATTTATGCAAGGAGGTTGAATTAATTTTTCAATAAATTCCATTTTAAGAGAATATAGCCATCATATATATTTATTTTATTTTAGGATGCACTACATTAGAATTAAAAGCCTCTTGAAATAGTTCCTCTATTTTAAGAGTGAGGATTATGATAAAGAGGGATAAGTTCCTGAAAACTCTATTGATTATTTCTTTCTATAAGCTCTTGAATTCAGAGATGGGGTCATATACTAGATATTACTAACTTAATTTGCTCCTTCCCTTTTTAAATTAATCAAAATATCCAAAATATAACATGATATTCTATTAAATTTGATCATTTTCATAAATAAGCATGACTAAATTCTCCACGCAAAAGATCAAGGAAGGAGGATGTGGTTTGAGGTTTATTAATTTTCTATATAGAAGATGAACTAGGAGCACCCCTAAAAAAGAGATTTATTCTTCAAGGTAAACTACATGTAAACATTATATGTTAAAATTAACTGAGGGACATAAACTTTTTTCATGAGCCGTAAAGTTGTTTTAATATGATAGATTTGCTTATTATAACCTAGTTTTAATGAAAAATTATAAAAATAATATTTGTTCCATTTTAAACCATTTATATACACTTAGCTACATATATATAATAGATTGAAGATGTAGTTTAAAGAAATAATAATTTTACAAGAATGGTTGGTTGTAGAAAGAATTAGAATTTTCAATGTTATCTAAGGGCGCCACACAGTTCTCTATTTAACATAATAATTACGAACTAGTGGTCCACATGGGTTTGAAAAATATTTTATTAATTATTTTAAGGAATGATAATCATAGATAAGTCCCACACGAGAATAGGCATCCTTCCAAAAAGTAATAGATCTGTCATTTTTAATATTTGAGTAAAGGGGGTTTTAGATAAGGTCTCTACATTGTCCAGGGAAGTTTTCGATGTGTGACCCATACATCCAATACTATGTATGGAAAATATGGGTCAAATCATCTTTGTTATCAAGATAATTTCTCTGAATCATGATGATCAAAGTGTTATTGTTATCTTGGAATATTCTACATAGATGTTTTGATCTCACAACTTTATTCATCTTGAAAAAATGATTCATTCCATTCCAACCTTCTGATTTTGGCAAGAAAACCTCTTCCCATTTCATTCTATCAATTTTATTACACTTATAATAAACACTAAAAAGAATTTATTTCATAGTGTTAGTTATTATATATTTAACTCTAACTAAAACTTCTGAGAATAACATCACATATAATGGAATTTCTTGTA
>JARHVA010002013.1:692500-710000 GCA_037957365.1 Torreya grandis | reverse complement strand
TTTTTCATGGCAAAGCAAACTTCGAACTACAATTCCCTTCACCTCCACTAAAGTTTATTGTATAAAGAAATAATTAATGTAGGTTGCTAAATATTGTGGATTCAAACAATATTGGAGGATATTCAACTTGAATATATTTCACCCACTCTAACGTTTTGAAATAACCACAAATTTTCTCGATTTAATGAATAACCCAATTGTTCATGGTAGAACTAAGAACATTTAATTTAATCACCACTTCATATGTCAGTTGGTTCAAAATGAATACATTCATCTTTAGTATTGTTCTCCAAAAAATCAACCTATTGATATAATGACTATGCCTCTAATATAAATGTATTACAAGATTTTTGGTAAAGGAAAATATTTATGGTATATACACATTTAATATGGTTAATCTTATAAATGATGGTTAACCTATATCTATAATTATTGAGAGTAACTTTAATACTATTACTCTTATTATTATATCTAAATTATTTAGATTTAACATACATATCAAAATCTATTAATTAAGATAAATAACTAAATATTTTATGCCTTGATAATTATGTGTATTATATATGCATGTTAGATACCTATGTAAATATATAGCTAACTATCATAAATATAAATATATGCTATAAATGATAAATCATATATAGATAAATTTAATACATATCCTGGATAATATTCTAGCTAATATTTATTAAATTACTCCATAATAGAAAATAATCTATGGGAATTTTTATTTATAATATAAAAAAATGTAAAAAAAACTTCAATAATGTTAAATGAGAAATGGTATACATGTTTACCTTTTTTAATTATATTGTGATTTCCTTCCAATCGATACTGATGAGAAAATCATAAAAAACTCTGGTAAAAGCTAAGTAATAAATGTTCCTGAATTTACTTTTAATTTTTTTTAATGTCAGAATTGAAACAATTAAAATTTGACATGTGCATGACATTACATATCCTATCATGCTGATGCCACTATATTAATCCCTTGCTAATGTAATAAATATTTTATGCCTTGATAATTATACGCATTATATTTGTATTAAATATCTATATAAATTTATAAACAAATATTATAAATATCAAGATATGCTATAAAAGATAAATCAGCATTCTATAAATAATGTCTATATAGATAAATTTAGTACATATCATAAATAATATGATATCAAATATTCTTTAAACTATGCTACTATATGAAATAATAAATTGTCTTATATTTTTTATTTCTATGAAAATTTCAAATATACACAAACACATAGATATGTATGTATAATCAATATTAAATAAATACCTAATATAAGATTATTAAAATATTTAAATGGTAAAGGTAAATATTTATGGTACATACATATATACTATGGTTATTATTAAATATTATGGTAAACCTATATCTATATAATTTTAGAAAATATATAACAATTATTATTATAATATGTTTAACATTTCCTATATCATCTTTGAATATGCCTCCACCTCTAGAGAGACTTGGGTTACCTTTGGATGCACCATTGAAATTAAGCTTGATATAGTTGTCACTCAGAGGCTTCAAAGAGGCTGATGGCCTTTTGTTTATTTGCAGAAGGAGGTTGAAGTTATTTTTCAATAAATTCCATTTTAAGAGAATATAACCATCGCATCTATTGATTTTAATTTTAGGAAGTGCTACTTTAGCCTTTAAAAACTCTTGAAATAGTGACTCTATTTTAATAGTGAAAATTACTATAAAGAGGGACATGTTCTTGAAAACTCTATTGATTCTTTCTTTCTATAATCTCCAAAATGTCATAGATGGGGTCATAGCCCAGATACTACTAACATAAACTCCTCCTTCCCTTTTCCAATTAATCATAAGATCCAGAATATAATGAGATATTACATTAAATTTATTCATTTTCATAAATAACCATGACCAAAATATCCAGTCAAAAGATCAATGAAGGAAAATGTGGTTTAAGGTTTCTTAATTTTCTTTATATAAGATGGACTAGGAGGACCCCCAAAAAAATCTTTTGTAGTTTATCCCAAAAAAGATATTTCTTCTTCATGACACATGTATACATTATATTTTAGAATTCACTGAGGGATTTAAATTTTTTTCTTGACCGATAATGGTGTATTAATATAAAATATTGTCTTATTATAACCTTGTTTTAGTGAATAATTGTAAACATAATATCCATTCCATTTTAAGCCATCAATATAAACTGAGCTACATATATGGAACAAATTCAAATATTAGTTTAAATAAATTAGAAGTTTATGTGAATGGTTGGTTGTAAGAAGATTTAGATTGTTTCATGTTATCTAAGGACCCCGCACACTTTGAGATTCAACATAATAATTAAAAACTAGTTGCCCCCATAGGTTTGAAAAATATTTTACAAATTTTTTGAAGGAAGAATGATATCAGGGAAGTCCCACATTAAACCAAGCATCCTTCCAAATGTTTTAGATAAGGTCCCTACAATTCCCAGGGAAGTTCCAAATGTGTGACCCATCCATTTAATAACTTATAGAAAAAATATGGGCTAGAATAATCTTCATTATCAATATAATTTATATGAATAAATATTCTCAAAGTATTATTATTTTCTTGGTAGATTCTCTAGAGAAGTTTTTCTCTGATAACGTTATTCATCTTGAACAAATTATTTATTCCACACTAAACTTTCAATTTTTTCAAGAAAATATTTCCCATTTTATTATATAAATTTTATTAGACTCGTGATAAACATTAAATAGAATGTATTTCATAATGTTAGTTAATATATATTTAACACTAACTATATCTTTTGAGATTAACATCATATAGAATGGAATTTTTGGGAGCATAACTTGAATTAATTAAATTTTCCCTACCCAAGATAGCCATTTTCCTTTCCAAAAATAGAGTTTATTCTAAAATGTTATTCTCATATTATCCCAAAATTAATTTTTTGACCATCCACCAAAGAGGGAGATTTCCAAGCTAGAAATAAACACAATAATTTGATTTATTTTATTATGTCTATAGGGAGAACTGTGGAGGAAGAAAATGTTAAATTTAAAGATGTTAACCTATAGACCCAAATCATGTTGATATCAATCTAAATATTCCCTCATTATTTTGTCTTTTTAAATGTAAATTGAGTTTCCAAAAATTGTAGCATCCCAAAGTGACTATGATAGAAGCTAACATTCTTAGTAATGTTGAAGCTGATATTGAGAATCGATGATTTTTAATTGGAAAATTATCTACCCACGTATTTTTCCATGATGATGAGATTTTGGGAGTGATATTATTACCTTGATGGAGTCATAATAAATCATTAAAAATCTATTCATGACTCCATTTACAAAATTAGAAAACATAGGAATAGACATGCAAGAGTTGATCCAATCACACCAGGACTCTAAGAATCCAATTTATTTTAGGAGTTTGAAAATAAATATATAGTTAACCCTATCATATTATTTTTTTATATCATCATTTATTATCATTTTCACTTCTCTTTTTAATTTTAACATAGTCAATTATCTTTTGTAAAATAACAACTCCATTTAAGATTTGTCTATTTTGAACAAAAGCCACTTGTTGCTTAGAATTAAGAATATGAAGGTGGATTTGGGGACAATTATGCAAGGTTTTATAAATAATCCTATATATGTTGTTACACAAGAAAATAGGTTTGAATATATATAAATTATCTGCATTATGTTTATTAGTAGATTAGAGATATAAAGGTGCAACTAAAATTATTCATAATTTTTTTCAAGGATCTCCATTATAGCCTTTTCAAAAAAATTCAAAGAGTGTTTAGAAAAACCTCAAGGTAACCCAACAGGGCCTAGAGATTTCTCAGTGTGTATACTACAAAGAGCAATCTCAATTTCTTCCTATATAAAGGGCATCATTAATTCAACATTTTGATCATCATTGATAATTATTAAAATGAGTTTCACAAATTATTGATGCTCCAAATTAAAATTATTGGAAATATCCTTAACAAAGTTTTCAAAAAGATGTACTAATTCCTTTTTAATCACATCCAAATATTTATTATAAGGGCCATTGTTAGTTTTGATTTTTGAGATCACATTATAATTAAGGGTGGCTAGGGTTGATTTAAGAGTTAATTTTGTTATGGTCTCCTTCTTTAAGCCAACACTCTCTAAATTTTGATTTTTATAAAATGTCCTCATTTTTCAAAACCGAGAGGGGCATTGAAGTTGCTCTTTTTCTATGATAAGTGAGGTTCTATAATGACCAACCCTCTAAGATTTGTCTTAAAGGATTTGAATATTAGTTTTGATAGTGAATTTATCCCTAAAGATGTTCTCAAAGACTACCTTTTTTCATTTTAAAAAGTGTTGTCTAACATTTTTGAAATTGTGAACTACAATAAACATTTTGGTGTTGCTTCTACTTGATAGTTGTTTCCCCTAATCCCTCATAAGCTCCATTAGATTATGACCCTAGAGCCAAAATAGTTCAAATTTAAAGGGCATGCTAGTAGGAATTTTATTTCTTTTAATAGTAAGGGAAGTAGGAAAATGGTCAAATACCGAGACTTAGAAATTTAGAGTGAAGGATCTATGTTTGATTTAAAAAATGGATAGAGAAAATAAATTTATTAATTCATTTTGAAATGTTACCAAAACTAGTTGTTATGTTAGTTCAAGTAATGGAGTTAGACATAGGCTCAATGTCCAGTAAATTATTTTCATTAAAAACATCAATAAAATTTAATTACAATTGAGTATTTTAGAGTCCATCCTCTTTTCTCATGATTTCATAATAAAAAATTGAAGTTACCAACCACCCCAATATTTTTTCATCTTGCATGGAGTTCAAAACCACTGATATTTCCTTCCACATATTGTATTTAGTGATTTGACTTGAGATAACATACACATTAAATATGGAAAAAGACATACTCTCCCTAAGGCATTAGATTTTAAGGTAGATCAATTTTTTTGGGGATTCTAAAATTACACAATTAATATAGGATTTCTTGAAGATGACACAAAGGCTATTGTAGTTTTTTGGGGATTCCAAAATTAAACAAGCAATATAAGATTTATTCAAGAAGAAACAAGTTCTATTCCAAATTTTATGATATTTCAACATGCTAAGGGAAGAGAGGAATATTTTTAGTAAGCTTAGGGTACAAAAGATCAACCACCACTAGATCCTTAATAGGTGAATTGGGATGATATTGGGATTTATAGATCCATTTAAAAGAATAGTTTTGACTAGGATAACTGTGTTTAGGGTCATAAAAAACAAGAGGTTGGTAGTGCATAGCCAAAAGGGGGAATTTAACCCATAAATGATATTTTGCAAGGAAATCATTACATTTAAAAGTTAACTTATCATATTCGACCTATTCAAGTCAACTGTGATCACCAATTATTGCATTTAAAGGGAAATGTTGGATTGTTGTCTTTAAATTTTACATGAGAGAAGAGTAGACCATTAAATTAAACCCTTGTAAATAGTTTGTAATATGGAAAATTATGTATGATTAAAGTCCCTTTTAATAGGATGTATTTCTAAAAACTTTCCAATGGAATTACCTATGGATTATAACTAGATTCATTTTAAAATTGGAGAGTAAGGTAATGAATATAGACCCAACTAGGTCTTTCATTAAGAGGTTCATTTAGAGCATTAAATAAAAGAGATCAAGGTTTTAGGATTAAGGGGCAGTGTTTCATAAAATAAAGCTGGGATTGAATAACTTCCTTTTACTTCATGCAATAAACAGAGATAATAAATAATATTTTGACATTAGGTAAAATTTCAGCATCACCTTACAAATTTTGAACTATTAAATTAAGATCCTTGGTTGTGATTTAGCTTTAAGAATGAACCATATCATTAGTCTCCTCTTCATCAAAAAATAAATTTGTTAGAGCTACAAATATTCAAGGTTTAGATTCTACTTTAAAGATATCAAAAGAGGATTCTAGCCTTAGCATTTATGTCTTCAACCTTGGCTACCATTTCACTATCGGTCAACCCTATATTTTCCACAAAGGGGAAAATAGTGACTGGACTCCAAAATAATGATTGTTGGCTTTCCCCTCTTGTGTCATCTTTAGCCTAGGCTATGGATAAAATACTAAAATTTTCAACCTTCACTGAAACCCCTAGACAAGGGCTTATAATGAATCAATTAAATCTATCTATCATTGCCCCTATCACTAAAAATACCAAAATTCTTGAGTGTATCACTATTGATGTTGAATGATACTTGGTAAAAGAGGAAAAAATCCTCTGAATCTTCATTTTTATGGGAGAGGGGAGATTTTAATGTCATTGATCTTATATTTGTCTTAGTGAATAGAATAACACATAAATTATATCTAGGATAATTGACATATCTTGTTGTTGGCACACCTAAATAAGACATCACACTAGGGTTTATAGAATTTAAATGTTCCATGAGTAGGATTATAATTATTCCCTAAAGTTTGCTTAGCTAAATCATATTATCATTGATAACATATTGTTTTTATTATTGATTGTAATAAACTTCATAATTTCATTAAAATAATGGTACCCCTATTTTATCTTTATATTTTGGTCTCACTTACTCTTATAGTCTGGCTGGTTGATTCTTGATTTAGTCATTATTTTGTCCTTTCTTAGTTAGAATGAAAAATAAGGTTCCATAACTCATTTCATTGTGTTAAATGAGTATTTTTTATAAGTTTTAATATATAATGCTTAACATGAAAATGAAATTTGGCAAAGATTTTGCTTCACTTTGATGGTTGGGTGAGTTTCTTGATGAAGGATTTTGGTGAGTCATCATGTTTTAGGTGTGATACTTGGTCTCAAAAACCTATTTTTCACCTAAAACAAGGTCATGTGATGATTATTCATATAAAATACTTAATCAAAAAATGGACTATGTAATCTTATATTTCCCTTTTATAATCTTACTCAAAATCAAGATTAGGTCTCTTAACGAATCATTTTACTTTTTAGTTATAATTGGGATTTTAAACTTGATTAAGATTGTGAATTATGGATTGGAAATATTCATTTATAATCCCGCCCATGTGCCTTATTAGGTCTAGAAGAGTGTATTTGTGGCATCATAATGCTAATCAGAGTTTTAAATCTGATTAGGTCTAAGACAATAGTGTTTGATTCATGTAGATATAATAAAACTTTAAAGTAAGTTTAGTTAAAAATGGTGGAATGGTGTCACTTAAAATGGTAAATGGTTTCCAAAACCTTATTATAACCAACTCACATTGTTAGGGTGCATTGAAGTGTTAATTGGACTATGAAGTTTGATTAGGTCATGTTTGGGGTGTGCGTGGAAACATTGTTTGTTTTTATGTTTTGCATGAAATACTAACCACATTATTAGTGGGATTAAGGTATCTCATATAGTTATTGTTGGGATTTTAACCTAGATAAATTTTAGAGGGGAATTATTATCCCCCAGCATATACTACTAGGGGATTAATCCTCACCGGGTGTGTGAAGGCGTTGGTGGCCCCTTAACTTTTGCTTGTATATTTTTAAAACATGGATAGGACCAAGGGGAGATTTTGTCCCCCAACACCATGCATCTATTTTAATTAAATTAAATTTCTTTTAATTAAGTTTTTTAAAACTTATTTTTAAATAAATTTAATTTTAATTAAATAAGTTTTTTAGAAACCAGTTTTAAATTAATTTAGTTATAATAATTTAGTTTTTAAAATTTGATTATTCCATTATTAAAAAATATTATTATATTAAAATAAAAAATAATATTTTAATTCAAAATTTTCAACTTTAGCTTAGACTACCTGGGGATGGTCATTTTTCCATAATGTTTGACCCAGAGGTCTATTTTCCATTATGTTTTTGTCATTGATAAGCTAGTTACACATAAATAATCAAAGATTAATTCTTATATAGGTGAGGAACATGATTAAAAAAATAGAGTCAATTTCATGCACATTTTTTCAATATTATAAAATGTTGATTTAATGAATTAAAAGCCTTTTCTTTCTTTGGTGATTTTTTGTTTTGTTTTGTTATTTTGGCACATATGAAAAGGGATAAAGTGAATGGATCATGGAAATGAGGTAGGGTAGGGGTGGGGTTGTTCAAAATTCAATTTGGATCTCAAACAAGATCTAGAGGAAAAAAATATTTCCCACCATTGTTTTAACTTTTTACAAAAGGCCATTAAAAATCCATTGTAAGGGCTAGTTAATTTTGTATTCAAGGAGACATTAGAGTACCTAACATTTTGATTTATACATTTTGATTTCTTTCCTAGGTAGATTTTATGTAGGAAATTTTACTATAGATAATTTTTTATATATTTTAATTCATTATGATCGACCCAGACATTGCTTTTAAAGAAAACATATCTATTAATAAAAGGTGATACTTTTGTTCAATTACTATGCATGTATATGGTAGTTATGTCCTTTTTATTCTTCATTTTTTTATCTTATAACTCTGTCACTATCTTTACTCATGGTCGTGTGAATTTTGGTTACACGTAATATTACATTTGTTTATTTTTTTTTAATCAAATAAATTAGAATCATCTTCATTGTAGAATAGGCTCACTCTTTTCCTTTTTAACCTCATCTTTTGATCATTTTTTAATCAATACATTAGTTTAGGGTTTAGAATATATCTATAAATTATAATAAGGGTTTGTAACTTTCATATTTATTGAAAATGTTGTTTTCATTATTTTTTTTACACTTTTAAATTAATGCATGCAATGGATGTTTATTGATATAATTATAGTTCACATGATAAATCTAAAATGATGAATTTTTTTTGGAAAGTTTATGCAAGTTTTTTTGTTTATTTTCATGTGCTTAAAAACCATATTGTCTAATTAGACACACTCACATTACTCCTATGAGTTATTTTACCTAAGATTTTAAAGCAACAAATCCCCATTGAAATGGAATAGTTTTGCATCAATCAACCAGGTTATCTACTAGAACATAATTTCGGGATATAAACCTTGGGGATATATTCAATATTGTGTTAGCAGAGAATTGATGGTCCTTGTCCTACCTCAGTGGGTGTGCTAGATAACCCATCAATAGACTATTTATAGAAGGAGGGTGTGAACTAGAATATTTTAGATCTATAATTTACTTTGGTATTGTGTCCATCCCTTGCACTTACCCCACATTGTTGTGTGATTAAATATCAATTATTATACTAGTGCTAGAAGGAGGTTCCAAACTAAAATTTTAAACTCTAAACATTTTTGGCGCATTACCCATGCAAAGATATCTAGAATATCAAACTAGAAAATAAGATAATAATAATAATTTCAAAGTTTATTGAGTGTTAATTTGATATATTTTACATCATAAAACATGTAAGAATTTTTACAAACAAAATAAAATAAAAAATAGACATATGTAGTCAGTAGTAACTCATGTTTACCTTCATTCCTTTTTTCAATCATTTTTTTCCACTTTACAATTATCAATGGTTTCTACTTGTCATGGTCGAGATAACTAAACTATGAAAATCACCATAGTTTCCAATGATTTATTTAAAACCCTAACAAAATTTTACCTATATACATACATGTTAGAATCTAAACCGTAAAAAATTACATTTATGATTTAAAAGATGGTATAATAAGAACTCAAATCCCACACAATAATGTGGCTTGTCATGTGTTTCCTTAAAATCCAAATAAAATGGCCTACGACATGTAGCTTGGATTACCAAATGTATAGCTTATCACTTGGAATGATATGGAAACCAATTTTTTCATTCAAATATGAGTGCCTATTGACCCCACAATCCTACATTATTAGTGTTCATCAACCCATAAAGAACCAAATGATCTCATGAAAATGTTAGCACTTGTTTCCATAGTTTTAGAGGAAATTGAAATATCCCTACACACAAATGAAATCATATACCATACATTCTTATTTTAAACATTTGGACCTTATGACCATTATATTTTTCTAAAGGACTCCCATGACACCTGTATAATTTTTTGGGCATATCATGAAGTTAACACTATTGAATAAAAAATTATGGCATAAGGTAAAGTATCTATTTTATTGCCTTCACTAGGATAATTGAGTGCATATAAGAATATTCCAATGGTAAATCAAGTATTTATGCATAAAATACCTATAACTAATTATCAAGTGCTATGTATCCAAATCATATGTAGATTTATAACCCAACACCCTTGAATTGCATGCCTATGGATCAATAATTCACCCCTCTAATTAATGTGTTACCTTAAACAAGTAATCATAAAGTTGTTCATGTGGCCTATAATAATGTTGTTACTACACCTAAAATAAATGGATGTGACGGTATAAGTAAAAATCAATAGGATATTCTAAATAATTTAAATAATTAAACACCTTATAGTGTTACATGTAGCCAAATGTAATTTATTGTCTTTACATTTTTTAATGTTTTGTTACTTATAATAAAAATAATTCCACAAATGAGAAATAACCAAAATACAAACGTAATCCAAAAAATGGGAAATTAGTTGTAAATGGTTGAAATATTAACTGATGAGATGGTTGAATACAAGTATGTAAATATCAAAATAATTATGTGAATAAATATATAAAAAATAGAAAATTGAAATTCCATAGAACCAATAACCAATGGTATACTCAGCCTAAGAAAGGTGGTGTGCCAAGTCCTATTGATAACATAAATTAAACTAATAAAAATAATGGAAATTTTCTTGATTTAGAGTTCCTCACTTGGTGTAGACTACATAACATAGGTGAACATACTAAATATGATTGTACTAATTTTTGTTAATTCAAAAATATTTGGAAAGGAGATTGAAAATATTGAGATAATACCTATACCTGATAAATAATTTGAGATAAAGTGGAGGGAATCCAAGCAATGCCTCAGTCCTATAGATTTATAAATTACCATATGCAAGTTATAATGTGATAAAAAAATTGTTTGGATGAAGTTCATGCATTTAAGTAGTTTCAAAGGTGAAATATCTACACATTATGGGTTAAATTTCAAACACTTGTAACATCTTGTACTCCTCAAAATAATATTTAGGTTATAACTTATGAAAAATCTAATAAAAACCCATTTATACCTAAAGGACATAACACATTTTAACTATTAATGAACAATGCTACATGCTAATAAACCAATAAATGCATAGGAAAAAAGAAAACTTGGATATAATAATGTCAAGGACATGAATAAAAGGAAAGACAATATACAAATGTTTGAATTATTAAAATTATATAATTAAAGAGTATTATTTTAAAAAATATATGTATACGCAAGAAAATAACTAATATAATAGTTGATGCACATGTTTCTATTTACAAATAATTAACTAAAACTCATCCTTTCCTCATACCAATACATATTTATGGGAAAAGATCACATGATTATTTGTTTGATTCAAATGATTTGGCTAATATGATACATTTATAAATTTTATATAATTTAGGTTTGACACTTATTACTCAAACAAGAATGTAGGTTAGATAAAAAGAATATAAAGTCATGATGTTTGGTGAATTGTGTCACACTCACATGTAATTGGATTGAAATCCAAGGGTACAATAATTTTTGACATTGAAGTTGTTGATATACCAGATTAATATGACATGATCCTTACCATATATTGACAGATAATGTTAAATGGATATATGGTGATTGATTTCCCCCATATGTGGCTTCCTTGCTGTGGTATACACAATCAAATCAAAATTGAGGGAGAGATGAAAATGATACATTTATTTTAAATAGAATATACCCATTTCCTCTACCACGATGATGAAGAGGTAGGGAGAGATAGGATATATTTATCAAATTCATAATAAATCATTAAAATATCTAGTCATGACTCTATTTACATGGAAAAAAACATAGGAATAAAGATGTAAGAGTTTATCCAATCACACCAAGCATATGAGAATCTAATTTTTTTGAGGAGTTTGAAAATAAATATATAGTTAACCATATCATATTTTTTATTATATCATGTTTTATGATCAGTTTTAATTCATTTTTAATTTTAGCATAGTCAATTACCTTGTGAAAAAAATAACAACTCCATCTAATATTTGTCTATTTTGAACAAAACCTACCCATTATTTAGAAATAAGAACATGAAAGAGGATTTGGAGATGATTAGTCAAGGGTTTATAAATAGTTTTATAGATGGTATTGCAAAGGTAAATAGATTTAAAGATATCTAAAATGTCTAGATTATATTTTATGGGGATTGAAGCTAGAAAGGTGTAATTAAAATATTTCATAATTTATCTCAAGGATCTAGGTTCATTTAATAGTTTGAGAGTATCCTTTTCAAAAATTTGCCAAAAGTGTTTAAAATTTCTTCGAGGGAACCCATCAAGTCTTGAAGCTTTATCATTATCTATATTCCAAAGAGCAATATGTATTTCTTCCTATATAAAGGGAATCATTAATTCAACATCTTCATCATCATTGATAATTCTTGGAATGAGATTAAAAAAATTTTACTCCTCCAAAGAAAAATTATAAGAAGAGTCCTCAAGCAAGTTCTTAAAAAATAGACTAGCTCCTTCTTAATCACATTCAAATATGTAGAATAAGGGCCATTATTAGTTTTGACATCCTATTATAATTATGGGTACCTAGGGTTGATTACTCAAATAATTTTTTATGGCCTCCATCATTAACCCAATGCTTTTTAAATTTTGTTTTCTATAAAATCTCATATTTTCTAAAATTGAGCTAAGCATTGAAATAATCTCTTTTTCCATGAGATGTGAGGTTCTATAATGATCAAACATCTAAAATTGGCCTCGAAGGCTTTGAATATCAGTTTTGATGATGAACTTATCCCTAAAGATGTAATCAAAAAATTCTTTTTCAATTTATGATGGTGTTTTTTATCATTTTTTAGCTTTTGAGGTGTAATAAACATTTTGGTGTTGCTTATAGGGGTTAGTTATTTCCACCAATTCTTCATAAGTACCATCGTATTATGATCATTTATCCATAGTAATTCAAATCTAAAGGGAATGATAATAGAAATTTTATCTCTTTTGAAAGTGAGGTAAATAGGCAAATGGTTAGACCTTTAAACTTTTAGAAATTCAAAGTGAAGGATGCAATTTTGATTCAACCAATGATTAAAGACCAAAAAAATATCAATTCATTTTGTGATGTTACCAAAACTCGTTATTCTATTAGTTCAAGTAAAGTATCCATATTTCATCTCAACGTCTATAAAAAATTTCAATGAAAAGAAAAATTTAATTTAATTGGGATATAACATTTCTATGAATCTATCCTCTTTTCAAATGATTTATCAATCTATAATTTAAATCAACAACCACTAATATATTTTCATCTCTAAAAGAGTTCAAAAACATTAATACTTCTTTCCACATAGTCTATTTAGAAAATAATCTTGAGGTAGCATGCGCAAAAAATTATGAAAAATACATACTCTCCTTGAAGAAAAAGATCTTAAGTTAAATATAATATTTCTTGGATTTAAAAAATGTTAAATTACTAGAATATTTATTGAATAGGATGCAAAGCCTAACTGACTAACCCTTGGATCCAATAAATATAGAACTAAATAGTTTTATAAAATGAAAATGTTTCAAGCCATGATACTTTTGGGAGCTTAGTTTCTTCAATTAAAATTAAATCTAAGATTTGTATTCAAAGTTGTCTCTTAAGAAACCTTCATTTCCTTGGGGATCCTAAGCCCATAACATTACAAGAGAATCTATTAATTATTCTTTGGGAGGACTCTTCCTCCTTCCTTGTTTTAGGATTCTCTCCCATTTATAAATAAACTTTTAAGAAGGACTTTATATACATAATATTCTAAACCCTAGTGTTTTGAAGTATATCGTTTTCCTTTTCCTTTTCCAAGATTAAGTGATTTTATATAAAGAGAATAATTTTGAGGATGATTCCCTTGAATAATTTTAGGAGCAATTATCTCTTTATTTTCCCATATTTTGATTTCCCCCATAAAATATTAGATAATGCAATCAAATTAATAATTTGAACTAAAAAAATCCACACTTTTAGGAAATAACTAAAGAAGGGGATCTAAAGAAAGATTATGGAGTAGGAAAGAAGTATCACTGTAAAAGGAAAGATGAGTATAATGGGTGAATTTACCAATAGGTTAACAACATTCTTTGGGGAAAGAGGAATATTTATAGTAAGATTTGGGTATGAAAGATCAACCACATTAGGATCCATAGTGGTGCACTGTCATCAGACTGCAAACACCTTGAAGCCAGTCCAACTAATTTAATTACATCATCATTCAGATATTGTCCTTCCAATGAAATATCCATTAGCACTAACACATTATATATGACACTCTCAGGGGAAATAAGCCCTTTAATAGCTATATTGTTCTCCCCTGGCCAAAGGCCTTATCAAAATAGGAGAAATTACAATAATATAGTTTTTAGGTTTGTGTATTTTCAAAAACTGTACTCACTCATATATATATATATATATATATATATATATATATATATATATATATATATATATATATATATATATATATATATATATATATATATATATATATATATATATATATATATATATATATTTCTTCCATGGCTATAATGTCCTTTGAAATAGAAGAAACTAAAACATCTACTATGAAATATAATGTTATTCAGGTCTCAGTACCTATGATTCTATCTTATACACCCATGGTTTCCAAATACCATAAATAGGCATCAATAATCTTTGGATTCTTGATATACAAGTTGGTAAATGTCTGATCAGCAAAAGATCCAGTCCTTTCTTACTTATTTACAAACTTTCCAACATATACTTGTTTGCCCTGTATTACCATTCCATTACCATATCCAACTGATTGCAGATAACTTACACAAGATTTATGTTATTAATTATTTCTCATATTTTCATTATACACACATACATACCTACGTAGGCCAAAAAAGGTTTTGTGTCTTTTATTCAAACCCTGCACCTTCATCCAGTCATGGTTTAACAGCTTTACCATAGACCGAAGGAGCATCAGTGTTTTCCTTTGGCCATCCTCACGAGCTCCTTTTTTTTTCTTTGCCTGGTCTGTAGGCTCACATCGATCTTCCACACTAGCACAAGATCTTCACACTACTCCCAAGCTCTGCTAGTTGTAGCACTTCTAGCTGGCTCTTCTCCATGTTGGCTGGTCTCTCTCTCCTTGGTTGTGCGTAGTTGTGCGTCTCCTCCTCCTACAGTCATGATCTATTTTTTTTTCTTTTTTTCTCTTTCTAATAGTGCAGATCTATGGCATTTCCTTTAAATATCTCCATGATCTAACTAACTACAGTCCAAACACTAGAACACAAACAATACCATTGTATTCCTTCCTCAAGGCTATGCTCCTCTAAGTGAAGGAAGTGATCTCCACTTTTCAACCAAGCTCGACGTTGGTAGAGTCAAGTTTTAGCTGACTGGTCACTGCATCACACTCCTTCCTACTAGTTGGTGTGTAGTGCCTATCTCCACTCTCTAAGAGTAATCTTCTCCAAACTGCTCTTCTCTTTTTGATAGGGCACAAGCTACACTCTCCAATGCCAGTCTGTTATGCTAGCTCTAATACCAATTTGAGAGATAAACTAATAGATCACACAAACAAACATGGTGTTATTGCACCAATTGATTAAACTATAGACACCAAAATATAGCTACTACTTCATGTTTCTAATTACTTTTGATTGATTTTTCCTCTCTCCTTGAATGAGAGATTCTCCTTCTCTTTCCCTCTACGTCCTTCTAATGCCACCCATGCATATCTTACTTTTTTTTGTTAATAAAGAATCTTCTCCCTAACCTCTACGCCCAACTTGGGCTCAAGATAAAACAACAAACAGTTTTTAAATTGTAACAATATACCAAGGTTGAAATATTTTCAACCACTCATCCTTTCTTTTCTCAATAGCCCCAACATTTACTTTTTATCTTTATTTTTTTACAATTACTCCTTATTAATAGCATATTAGAGGGAAAATACAATAAATTGAATTTGAATTCAATTGTAACCATGTCTTGCCAAGATGTATGTAGATGCTCCTACATCATACTCTCCCTCTAGAAACAATTTGAACCTTAGTTCAAATGAAATGCTTCCTCCATGCATTAGTCTTCACTATATGCCTAGATCCCAAGGTCTTGTTGTGAATGCCAATGCTGGTGTTTGTCTTTGATAGTCTTTGTCTTTCATCTTCTTGCTTTTCTTCCTTTATAGGTATGTTCTTCTCCTCATCTCTTTCTCAGCTGCCATCTCCCACTTCCATGCTTCTTCATCTTCATACATGTTGTCTAGATCTTCTTGGTTCAAAAATTTGTCCATTGAACTATGGACTTCATTCATCTCCACAACTTTAATACCTGCATACAAAACATTCAGAGCCACCTTAGAATCAAAATCTTTAGGCCATGAAGCCTCTTGGCTACCTTCACATTCTTGCTCCTTGATCAAAATTGTCTTGACCTCTTTGCTTTGTTGTTGTTTTGTTTCACTCTTCCCAATGGTTTCTTCACCATGGCTTGTACCTTCATTCCTCTCTCTTGAATGACCAAATAGCTCCTCTAACATTCTCAACTCTTTCTTTAATGAGCTCTCATCTATCTCACCATTCTCTTCATCAAACTTGGGCTTATCAACTTGAAAGATTGCTTGTCCTTTACTAGCCTTACTCTTCATCTCATCCTTTCTTGAGCTATCTTCATACAAACCAACTTCTTTAATATACTCATCAAATACAATTGCAGTATCCTTACCTTGTGTCTCCTTGCTATCTTCAATCTCTGCTTGAAGCCATCTTGTTTTTTCTTTGTTTTCAATGAGGCATTGCTTTGCTGCATACTCTCCCCTTTCCTCATCATCCATCCATTTAGAATTCTCTCCTTGCTGGATATTAGTCCTCATAGACAATTTCCATACCTCATTTTCCATAAAAAGATCATCATTATCCCATTCATTGCAAGCAATTGACTTACCTTTCATCTTTATATCTTCATGCTCTACCTCATTATTCTTTGAGAAGTTTTCTTTCTCACCTTTAACTATCCATACCTTCTTCATAGCTTTAGTATGACACTTGTTCGATTCACCAACCAATTTCTGCTCTTTGACATCTTCCTGTGGTCTTGCTCGATAGCTGGCTTTGCTCACTTTGCATTCTACCTCTTCCTTCATGCTTTGTATTTGCTTCTTCCACCATTTAGGCATCACATATCCATGGTTAATTGGAAACTTCACCTTTCTCTTTGCTTCTCTAACATGCATATCAACAATTTCATGCTTATAATAAAAATAAATTTTTTAATTCATCTTTACCTCCTTAATGGGCTGCTCAATTAGTTATTTGACTTGCATAGCTTCTTGATTGTTTGTATTTTCTTCTTCCTTTATACTTGGATGTTCTCTTTCCTCTTCTTGGCATTCAATGGCATCATGAAAGTCATTCTCATCTTCCATCTTTCCTC
>JARHVA010002013.1:650000-687500 GCA_037957365.1 Torreya grandis | reverse complement strand
AGAATATGGACTCATTTATTCTCTCTACTATCTTAGTTCATTTCCACTTAAATCTCACAATGTATATTTAATGTATTGGGTTAGAAAATGTTATATTGGTAGTGTATGTTGATGATGTACTTCTCATAGACAAGTACTCATCTCATATTTAGACTATCTAAGAGGCACTTTTGGCATAGTTTTACATCATAGATCTTGATATTTTGCATTTATCCCTTTGATAAGTATAAGACACATCTTGTTAGAAATGGATTATCATAGGTTAAAATTATTCAATACTCTAATACTTTTACACCCCTTACCAAGATGGATTTTATTTGGCTTGTACTTTATCTTGTTTCATCATAGGGTTCATGAGTATATGAGATGGACATTTAGAGTGATTTTTTTGCATGGAGACTTGCATGGGTAAATCTATATAGAGTAGCCTATTATTTTTTTCATAATTATTATCTTGTTTTTTTGACATAGGACATCTCTTTATGATATAAAATAGGTCATTCGATCTTGGGATGAGAATATTAACTAATTTATTCTCTCTACTATCTTAGTTCATTGCCACTTAAATCACACAATATATATTTAATGTATTGGGTTGGACAATGTTATACTAGTATTATATGTTGGTGATCTGCTTCTCATAGACAAGTCCTCATCTCATATTTAGAATATTCAAGAGGCACTTTTGGAATAGTTTTACATCATAGATCTTGATATTTTACATTTATTCCTTGTTTTACAGATTTTAGAGTCAAATACAAGGATTTATTTGAAACATCAAAATTATACCCTTGATCTTCTTCAATATTTTCACATGGTTGATTGAAATCCATGTCCTTCTCCTTTTTATTATCGAGTGACTCTTAGTACCTCTTATACTTCTCCACTTTTTGATCCTACATTATATAGGTAAATGGTTAGGAGTCTTATATTTTTGGCTTATACTTTCCTAAACATTTCATTTACAATTAGGCTTATATCTAGGTTTGCACATGACCCTCATGATAGTCATTGGTAGGCCACCAAGAGGATTTTATGATATTTTCAAGTCACTAATCATTTTAGGTTACATTACACTAGGGGTTCTACTCAGTTGGTTGGGTATAATGATTTAAATTGGGTAGGTTCTCTTGAGGATAGGTGTTTCACTTCTCACTACATATTTTGTCTTGGTTATTCACATATTACCTGATTATGTAAGAATTAGCAAGATATTTAACTTTCATCTAAAGGGGATAAGTATAAGAAAATAGTTACAGTGATTTAGTAGATTTTTTAGCTTTGTCAATTGTTGATAAACTTTGGCTTTATACAAGATTCACCCACTATACTTTGGTATGATAACTACAGTGTAATTCATATATCTTATAACCCATTTTAGGATCAAGAGACTAATCAGATTAAGTTATATATGCGTTTCACTCATCAACACATTTACGATGGAGTTCTTAGCTTGGAGTACATTTTGACTCAATAGTTGGTTACAAACATCTTATTAAAATATTTTGTATCACCTCATTTCCTTGAGTTATATAACATGATAGGGGTTTTAGAAGTTGGTCTTGGGGGTGATAGTAGTGCATCCTCCTTCTTCATTTCATGGATACATATTGTACATGAGTACCTTATCAGGGCTAGTTAGAGGGACTCATATTATAGATATGCCACTTTTTATTTTTTAGCTTTTGTTATCCCTTAGCTTCTATTGATTGGGGGAAAGGGGTGTTAGAGTATGTATTTCATGTATATATCACATTTTCTAGTGTATTAGATAGCTATTCTATCATTTAGTGATTTTTTCCTATGTGAATATTTATTTCACATTAGCTAGTTAGGTTAATTATGTGTTTTCCCTTGCCTATTTATGCAAGAGATTTTATTTGTATGAGCATATAATATTTATGAATAACACCTAATTTACTTTTCTTTGAAATCATTTGTATGTAGACTCATGCTTGATGTTATTCAAGTTATAAAGTGTGAATCTTGGGTTGGAGTGCTTTTTATCCATTACTAGCATGTACCTCACCCTTTTATAAAGATGATGCTGATGAAAATTGAGTTAGGTGAATGGAGAGGTAAATAGATGTCCATTATATACAAATTCAACTTAGAGATACAACATATGAAAATTATAATTAGGAAATGATTGATTAATGTGATTGATGAACTTGATTCATAGTTCATTTGTTAGTTATATATAATACATCCCATCATATGTGATAAGTGGTATCAAGATACAATTCATTAATTCTTGATTAATAGGTCCCTGGTGTAATTTAACTCCACTCAAAGAAGATAATTGTGTGTGAAGTTCAAAATCTTATTGATTAGATTAGGAATGTTTTATACAAATAATCACAAAGGAATTTATTTTAGATGTTTGAATAATGATGATGTGGATGAAGCACTCAAATAAATTTAGGGGAAATATATAACTAGATATAGTTTAGGGAGTGTTATGGCTCACCAAATACTTTAGGTAGGTTATTATTGATCCCAAGTTTTTATTGATGCTTATTCACATGTGATAAGTTTCCACATCTATCAAGTTGTCACACACAAAGAGAATAACCATTTTATCCAATTACAACTAGTTATTAAAATGTAACCTTTTAAAAAGTGAGTGTTGTATGTTTTTGGTGGTATTAATGTTAATTCTTCCACTACACACAAATTCATTTATTAGGAACCCATTTCCTTCCCTCCTCTTGGAATTATTAGTTTATTATTCACTACCAATGCATATGAATTAAGAGTTATCCTTTTATCATGATTTAATTATCCTACATACATGGGAAGTAATATTTTTTAGAAAAAAATAGTATTTAAGTGTTGAGGCCCTATGAAGGCATCCACAAATATTAATGTATTGAGCTTCCTCAAAGGAGTTTTCCCCCTAGAATTGTCAAACGATCTAAAGGTTATTTTGATTTTTATTGAATGTTCATTTTATTATTCATTTATTTTTTTAGTTCATAAATATTTGTAGAAGGTTCCTCACATCTATTACTAGTGCACTTTCTCAGCCTACAGGTGCATTAGGATAAATGTTTTAAGAAATATATTTATAGGAGTTGTGCCATTTACAAAAATATTTTTCCTTGACTTTGTTTTCTACATATTCATTATTTATTAATATAAGGGTTAATAACCCTCTGTATAAATATGAGAAGTACATGGGCATGAGGCCTAAAACCCATTATAAGGAGTACCAAAAGAACCCAAAAATAACTAGCCCATTGAGAGGACCTACTAATGAAAAGGATATTGTCCCCGTCTTGATTGACTATTTTCGACCCATAGGGTAAAACAACATCAATCGATTACGAGTAAATCTATAGCCATAAATTTTCTAGAGAGTGGCACTCATTTATAAAACATTAGTGGCCAGAGAGTCTCATTAAAACACTTAGGTAGATGAACAGACTTAGATCCTATATCCAACATAATAGTTTTAAAATACCATTAGTAGAGTGATTATAGTTGAGAATAATTGGTAGATACAAACTTGTTGATAGACATTTGGAAGGAAAAACCAAGCATAAATTTATTTCTAAACACAAAAAATCTTTTATCAATAAATATCTCCATCTATAGCTCTATTCACTCTCAAAATTTCTTGTAACACCTAAAATTCCATTCTGCACAATTTCTTCCTTGAGGGTCCATATCCAAAATTCACTTCTATTATCCACAAATCAATTGAAACTAACTATTGTAGATGATGGATAGAGGCACATGAGTTTAAAAAATATAAATCTAAAATGGTGATAGAATTTCTTGATAAGCACACTATCACCAAGATTTTAATTTATTTTACTCTAGTGTGTGATAATGGCCCTGCCTCTTTGAAATTTACTAAATGGCCATAAAATAATATGGTAATTCTCAAGTACTCTTCTAATTCTAATCTATGATATAATGATGTTATTGAATGAATGAATACAATTATTCTGTATGTGATTAGTAATATCTATGATTAATAATAATAATCTAAATTAGTTGTATGAGATGCTCAATTAGGGATCTGAGGGATTCAACATGTTTTCAATGTAGAACTGGGTATTAGAAACACACCACTATGTTAACTAGGTTCATTTGATTAATTTTTTGGATCGATAATATACAAATTATACATTTAAAGTACCCTCTTCCTATACTTTTCCCCTTTCATATAGGAATTTAATACTTGTTGAACCACATATAAATATGGTTTTTAATGGAGCTTTTCATCATTTCTCATAATGGAGGAAGAAATAAGTGATTCTAAACATGGTAATCCATGTTTAGAATAAGATTTTTGAAGAATTAGAGATGAAAATAACACCATTTCAAATAGGTGATCATAAAAGGTCATTATAAAGTGAGGAACATAGCATATTCAATACTAATATTGAGAAAAGGAACAAATATGTTATCATTTTAGAAACACCCACATCCCAAATTCTATAATAAACAACTGAATAACATATATTTACCTTGATGTTTGATTGTTATACATCCAAACATGGGTGTCATGTTGGAATTTAAATTATTAATCTAAGGGGATAGTCTTATTTATATTGATTAAGGTTGTAATTTTATTATATAAATAAAGTCATTGATTATGAAATAATTATCCATGGGTTCTAGTTCCTCTTAAGAGGAAAGTCAAGAACCTGAAGGTGGTAGGTGACTCAAAATTGGTGGTCAATAAAGTCATAATAGAATATGATTTTAATGAAATGTGATTGAAAAGAAATAATATCCATGTATGAAATTCAATATAATATTTTGATGCATTTAATACACAAATTGTGCCTCATATAATAAAATATATGATAGATGTATTTCGAACCACTACAATCACTATGGAACCATTTATGAAATATAAGTTGAAGATGTTTTTTATGGATTTATTGTCAAGTCTATCCATTATATAAAATGTATGAAAATTATAGATGTTCAATGATGATCATCATATCCTCTATTTTATTACAAAAACCACTGTGACTGAGTCCCAAATTATATTTGTGTTTAAGCTAGATGAAGAGGGAGTGAGAAATATGAAAATAAATAACATAAAAAATGTATGGTTTAATTTAAAAGGTTGTTTAAAATTTAATATTGAGGTGAAAAATAAAATTCAACTACTTGAAAAGGTACATTTCATGAGCATTATTATTTGAGAAATGTTGATGATTTAAAAATTTTACTTTCAAGCTTAACTTGTACTAAAACAAATAAGTGTTAGATTGTATAAATCCTAAATTATCTTATAGATGTCATAAATTGTATTTATGAATGTTTAAAGGTAATAAACATTTCAATCCTCACTAACACCATTCCTTGAGAACTATGAGTTAAGCCTTTTCATAATAGGTAAAGGCATATAAATCCTTTCCTAAAGACTTTGATAATTACTACAATATAAGATTATATTTCTCATCATGCACACTATGTGGGTGATTAATCTTGTTCATGTTTGAAATAATAATGTAGAGATATGACTATTTGTGGACTTCTGGAACCTAAGTTGGGATTAAGATAAAAATTATTATCCAGTACCATCAAGAGATGAAGTATGAAAATTAGTTAATAGCTCATAAATGATGTCATTTTTTAGATGGATGTTCTAATTATAAGTAATAAAATATGAAATATAAAGATTGAATCAATACAATGTTCACATCCAAATGTGGAAAATACACATACAAAAGGATGCTTTTTCACCTAATCAATTATGGTTTTACTTTTCATCATGCCATGAACATTGCATTCACAGACTTGACTGGCAAGTGCATTATGATTTACATGGATGATATAATAGTGCTTTCTAAGAGCTGATAAGACCATATGAATGAATTTATAATGGTATTAAAAATGTGTGGATAACATTGCATCTCGTTAAATCTAAATAAATGTGTATTCGATGTTACTTGTTAATGAATTATGCACTCATTAATGTTGAAATTGGGTATTTTACCATTAAGAAACAAGATTTTATTTGATCAAAGTAGTTAAAAAGTTTAGGAATTATATTTTACATGAAAAAGTGTTTTCTGTTATACCTTAGCCTTATTTAAAAATGATGTTGATGAAAAATAAGTTAGGTAAATAGAGAGGTAAATGGATGACCATTATGTGTAAATGTAACTTGGAGATCCAACTAATGAAAATTGTAATAGAGAAATAATTGATTAAAATGAAGGCTAAAGTTGTTTCATATATTGCTTATTAGACATATACCATGTAGATCATCACATATGATGAGGGATATCAATATCTAATTCATTCATTCTAAAATAATAAGTGTTTACACTACTTGAACTCCAATCAAAGAAGATAATTACACATGAATAGAAAAATATTCATGATTAAATAAGGAATGTTGTATAAGAAGAATCATAAAGGAATTTATTTTACAAGTTTAAAAAATGATGATGTGGTTGAAGTATTCAAATATTTTCATAGGTTAAATGGAACTGGACATGGTTCAAGGAGTGCTATAGTTCACCAAATACTCTAGGTATGTCAACATTGGGCCCGCAATCTTAAGGATGCTCACTCACATGTGAGACATTTCCACATATTTTAAGTTATCACACATATATATCATAACTTTTTTATTCCATTACTATTACAGAATGTAATTAAATTTTAAGCATTTTAAAAGTGAGTGTTAGACTTTTTTATAGGTATCAATGTTAATTCTTCCACTGGACACAAGTTCATCTTACTAAAAATGACTATTGAACAGGATGGATTGAGCCACATACATTCAAAAATTATACAAATAAAGTTGTGATCTAATTCATTTAGGAACAAACTACTACCAAGTTTGGAATTATTTACTCTAGTATGTGACAATGGCCTTACGTCTACTTTGAAATTTACCTAATGTCCATAGGACAACAAGGTAATTCTCAAGTACTCTTCTAATTGTTATATATATGAGATAATTACATCTTTAAATGAACAAATAATAATATGTTGGATGTGATTAATAAAATATAGGATTAATAGTAATCTATTCAATTCATTGGATGAGATAATAAATTAGGGATCCTATGGTGTCAACATGCTTTCAATGATAAAATGGGTCTAAAAAACTCTCTATTATGTCAACCAAGTTCATATGGTGATTTATATTATAAAATAGTTAGAATAAAAATAAAATCTAAAATATTTTATTTCCCTTTGATAATCTTTCTCAAAACGTTGATTAGGTATGTGGGTTGTTGATTAGGCATTTTCCATTGTAATCAGGCATGTAGTCATGATTAGGTTTTTGAATGTAGATTCTAAATATCATGATTATAATTAGATCTAAAATTTTGGTTATGTCTAGAGGAAGGTGTGGTGTCCCTTGATACTATAATCTGAGTTACAAGAACTTATTAAAACTAAATGGAATCATGGGGGTATGTCATGGTATTAATCATACTAGATAGTTTAATAAGGTCACATTAGGGAGGGGAAATGTCATTTCTTTCTTAATTGGGTACCAAATACTAACTAGGTCATCATGGGGCCTAAGCCCTCTATCTATTTTTGGCGGGGTTTCAAACCTTGACCAATTATAGTGGGGACCTCTCACCCCCTTCCTCATGATGGCCAAGATTTATCCCTAGATAGGTCTATGTAGGGCTTAATCCCCCTACCCCTGCATTGGGATATTTTATTTAAACTTTGATTTTTAACAAAATTTAATTAATATAATTACTTTTAATGATTTTTTAATAAATTTATTTTTGATTAATAAAGTTTTTTATAAATTAGGTTTAAATTAATTTAATAATAGTAAATTATTTTTTTAAAATTTAATTGATCCATTATCAATTTTCGTTAATTTTTTAATAGAAAAAATAATATAAGAATTCAAAATTTTCAACTCTATCTAAAACTACTTAGGGGTGGTCATTTTTCCATAAGGTTTAACCGAGACTCCATTAGTCATGTCAATTATGGCATCAATATGTTGATTCCATCTTGGTTACCATGGAATGCACATTGTCTAAAAGAGGTTGATTATTTGAAATTATCAATATTTTCATTATAGGGTTTTAAGATGTTTTATAAAGTGTTTATTTAATTAATTAAAAGACTTTTTTCTTGTGCCAATAAAATAAAATTATTCTATCTATTATTTTGGCTTGTCTTAAAAGGAATAAAGTGATTGGATTTGTGAAAGAAGGAGAGAAACATTAAAATATCAAGTTGGAGATTGATTGACTTTTGGAGGGAAAATTATTTTGCCCATTTAGTAATATTTTTATAAAAGGATGACCAAAAACCATTGCAAGGGCTAGTTTGTTTTGTATTCAATGGGACATTTAAGGACCAAATCCTTTCATTTTTATATTTTTATTGATTTCCAATGTATATTTTTCATGGGAAATGCTTTTCTAAATATTTTCTTTGTATTTCAACTTATTATGATTGACCTAGACATCAACCCTACCTTTAAGTTGACACTTTATAAAATCAAGTTTGAATGGTAGATGTATAGATATAAGATTCCAATCAAGTAATATATTTAAAATAACATGAGGATTTTGTTGTAATATTGAAAATTTATTTCTTGTTGGATCTATCAATTAAAGATTGTTTCTTTGTTTGGAAACTACATTGATCATTATGTTGGTTCCCAATTGTACACCTCTTATGATTAGCCTTTTGCACTTAGGTATTATGGAAAAAAAGATGAGAAACACAAAAACATGTCATTATAACCATTGAAGGGTTTAGCATCAAGATAGAATGAACACAGACAATGACTAGAAGATATCGACAAAGGTTATGGTCAACTCCCTACAATTTGTGGCTCTACCTGAACCAAGGTGAGAGGACATAAGGGGTAGCTTACTCACATAGAGGGATAATATAATTAAATATCCATGGGAATTATTGGCACAAAATTACACAAATCTAACTAGTGCATAACCAAAATTATTCACTCCATTCATTAGGAGTTGTCATATAGAATGAACCAATGCTTTAATTCAAACACAAGCTACTAAAAATAGATGCGGATATGATTGAGACATTAATTTTAAATATTTTTTAATATAAAATAGGGCCAAATGGTAAATTAAAATGTTATAATTCAAAGCACAAAACATAGATATATTTTATATAGGTAGTATTTATGCATCTAAACGTAAACAATACTTAGAATATGTAACATGGTGTATTATTTGCAGGGTAGGATAGGTAGGAGGAGTTAGGTGGTTATAAAATAATGGTGTGGTGGTTTTAAAATAACAATATTTATGTCAATAGGCATGACATCATTCATTTTCAAATAAGGAAATTATTAGGAATGATTTGCATCCATTATTACCAATGCAATGCAAATATTTAGATAGTTATTGAAACCCTAAGGAATACACTATAATAAGATAATCAAACACTTTATCTTTTCAAATACATAAAATAAGGATGTCCTTATAAGGTTATCAACAATACATTTCCAAATCATAATGCATGAAGGAATTTACAGCTTAGATCTATGCCCACAACAACTACCATTGATTAACTCAAAAGTAAATATGTAATCAGTAGAGCATGTAAAATGTATTATTGCATTTCAATGATATCATAAAACATAAATCATAACTATTTTCCATTAACTTGTAAACAAATCTTACATACATTAGTGCTTAGAATATGATCATGGGGAGAAGCATTGTGAGTTTTCTCTTGAATAAGGGAGACACATTCATGCTATTAGAGCTTGATAATGTTTGTACAACTACAACTACCTTAGCAAAAGAGAAAAGAATGAAAACATAAAGTATCTTGAAATTTTAAAGATCCTAAGACCTAAGAAAACCAACAACAAGTAACAACCTTTAAAAAGATCTTGATTTTATACAAATTTCTCACCCCATTTAAAATTTACAATATTGTAAACTTGCAATTAGCTTTGAAAATTCTACCAAAATACTCCAAGTGGAAGATGCCCTTTCTCTTGCATGGAATCTCCTCATCTTACAAGGGAGTAATTTGGGTAACTACCTATCCATGTGAAAATAAGATTTGAAATAAACCCTTGAACTCCTTGGATGGAAATCCATTGCAATTGGGTTCAAAGGAGAATATTCACTTGTGAACAAAACCAACTCTTTAATCTCATGTGTAACTACTTAGCCATGCCTTTAACCACTCATTAACATAGCTATAAACTTATATAAATATGCCCTTGTCCTTATGAAAATGAAGGAAAGATCCATGCTTTTAATGATTTCATTATAATACTCCTATTATGATAGAAAAAAATAAGGTTCCATGGTCATTTGGAAAAAAAATGATTGGAATAGCTCACCTTGGCTTCACAAACCCTGCATCATTTCTCTTCCATGGAAGTATAAGAAAAATGTTTAAAAAATGCAACACTTAGTTTATTTTTACCATTTTTACCTTCTAACTACGAAATGTCTTTTCCTTTTTTTCCATTTTGCCTTTGACCCTTTTTAGGAATACTAAGAAATATTATAGTGCATAAGTGCATTATTTTACCATATTTTACTTTATGCAAACCTTGGGAACATTTTTACAATTTTGGACCTCCTTTATATGGCATGATTTAAAACCCCACCTATAACTTTTCAAGTTAGATAAATTAGGAAGTTGGAAACATATTTCTAATTTGTAAATTCATAGATTACAATCTAGAGTTGCATTTCTCATCAAAAGTTCCTTTGCAAACTTTGGATCTTCAAGTGCAATTTGAAATTTGAAATTTCTCAACATGAAATTTGGAATTGTAGTTCCCCTCAAAAGTTCATCCATAGACTTTGAAGCTTCAAGTGTAACTTGTAATTTTGCAACATACAATCTGTAATTGTTGTTCCCCTCAAAAGTTCCTCCATGGACTTGTGAGCTTCATTTATAATTTGTAATTTTCAAGAGTGAAAAATTAAAATTGGCTCAAAAACTTCCACCTTGAGTTTTGACCTCATCTTTGACTGAAAGGTGGTGGACATCTGAGTGCAATTTGTAATTTACACATTTGAGAAATGGAAAATTGCATCCCTCTTTGAAATTTCCTGTAGACCTCCATTTGAGTTGAATTTTATATATTCTCCTTAACATTTATGAACCTTTTCTTTTCACCTTCACCTTTAGTAATTTTCAGGAGCAACCATTCTTTGGTCTATGAAATGAAAAAACCTAGGATGATATATAAGAACATCATCTTCAATGCTAGTCAATGGCTACTCAGTGTGAAACATCTAAGCCACTATCGCTTCATGTTTTGCCTTAGGTATAAATGAAATAAACTTCAACCAATGTTGATTAAGTATCACTTGGCAAAATTATTCATCATACTACCATTTTGTGCCCTATTTTAATTGATGGCTTCTCAAATGGTACAAACCTTATAAGGTAATTCATTAAAGCATACTATTCATTAACCAGTTGAGAAACAAAATGGATACATAGAAATACCAGCATAAAGATCCCAATACCTTTGTGATCTTCACAAGGATGCCCATTAGCTTGGAATAAAAGACCCACTACAAAAATTGTTGCTTTACACTTAAGGAATATAGTTTCCTTTATTTACACTCATCTTTTATTGTACAGATTCAACAAACCCAAATATGACAATTGAACTATAATGAAACCAAATGATATATTCATCTGGATCTAGGAATGACTTGACAAAAGTATATGCCCAAAATAATTGCCAATGTTGTTTACTTAAAGAGGTCAAAAACAAGGTATACAGACCTAGCACACCCAACAATCCTTTGAAATGGAACTATTGTTGTATTTTTAATATCATCATAAAAAATAATATCCCTCATCCTTTCAATGCCTTTTATTCATTATCAATCCTTTTTTGACACTTGTTGATGAAGTTCTAAGATGGGCCTACCTAAAAAAGTATGTCTGAAATGAATGTTGCTCTTATCTTTAAAAATATTTGATCAAAAATTGGGTTCTGATAATGGTTTCAAGTTAGAGTTTCAATGGTGGCACACTATATATCTCTTTGAGAGATTTTTGATGCATTTTTTAGAATGTAAATGTGAGTTTAGGAGCTCCTATTATGTCCATTTGAATATTGGTCAAAAAATGAGAGTCAAAAGTGACGTGGCACTGTTTAAATATGCCAAGTGAACCAATATCGATTTGACATGTGGCAAAATCATTTGGTGCAAAAAAAATTTTGGTTTGGTGTTTTTATTTCACATGTTATTTGACAAATTTTCAAACGTTTATCACTTTGATACAAGGCACCAAGGGCTAACTTGCCAAGTTGCAACATCACCCCACCAATCAGGAAATGACCAAGTCTAAACAGTGGCCTAAGTTAGTACTTAATTCTTCAAATTTGAAAAAGGAAGCACATTCCTATTTTAAGCATGAAAAACTATCATTCCTAGTAAATGTGGGACTAAGAAAAGTCAAAATGTGCCAAAGAAGGGGGCTGACGGTTTCCAAAGTGCCAAAAAAGGAGGGAAAAAATTTCAAACTTCATGCTAGGTACCTAAAAAGGAGGGCAGTGGTTTTGAACTCTTGACCTACCGTCCAAAAGGGATAAGCCTTGACCGCTTGTGCTATGAGGGTTGAAGTGCTATTAAAGGCACGAATTTCTACTTGAAGTTATCAAATTTTGGACTATGTTTTTATTTTTAAGAGGCTGAGACTTTTTAAAAGCTTGGGAAAGCTTATGTAATGGATTTTTATCCATATTTCAGCTATAATAAATAGTATTAATACTCTATTTTATCCAATTTGAATATTAGAGGAGTATTTTTCATCCCATAGAGGAGATTTTTAGGAATTTTGAAGCAACTTTGTAGGTGTTATGAAGACTCACAAAATTCAAAGGTGGCAGGGTTGATTTCAGTCACAGTGAAGGTGAATTCTTGCATTGAGATATCAACTTGTAGGAAAGTTGTTTGTTATTTCTAGGTATTTAAAGTTCGCTTAATGGAAATGGTCCACTCCTTTGGAGAACTCAGAGATGTAGGCATCAATTGTTGAGCCGAACTCTATTATCACGTTTCATGTTTTGGTAATTGTCATTTTGATGCATGATTTCATTTCAGTTTGCTGATTTGATTTTAATTAGTAAATGAATTCATGCAAGTAATTCAAATTTTTATAATTATAACACAACATTATTTAAAAAAACACCAATTTTAATTGGAAAATAGAAGTAACAAGTCTTTTGACAATTCCATTCCATCTCAACAACTGAGAACATTTTGGTCAAACATTTTGCATGTTATTTTGAGTTTTTCAAGAATTTGTTAAGTTTTGAGATTTTTTAGTATTCATACTTAAAACTTCACTTTGAGTTTATTGGTGTAGTTTATGGATCAAGTTGGTATCAGAGTAGCTAGAATGCAGGGATTGCTTCTAGTTGTGTATTGACAGTTACTTCCAGAATAGTTGGATTATTGGTTTGTAGATTGATTATATTGTAGTGTGCAGTGTGAAATTAGGTGTTTACAGGAAAATATGGGCAAGTTGTCATAGATTGAGGTCTCCAAAGATGAAAATGCAATCTTGAGATGCTAGAAATTTTCACTTGAATTGCAAGTGGCAAAGTTAAAATCAGAGCTTGAATCCAAGGATGAACTCTTTATTAGATTAGAATCTAATGAGTGTGAAAAGGTAAATCCTTTAACTTCAAATGTAGAAACTATGACTGAATGTAGTTTAATTTTTTTTACCATAGGAATCTTCATCTTCTTCTACCATTTTAGATTTAGATTCTAGTAATATTATTTTTGGTGATTTTGAAAGATACACTAAGGGCATAAGATCTATATTGCTATTTAAAATGGGTTATAATAGAGGACTTGGTAGAGATAGCCAAGGTATATTTAACCCAATTCAGGTTGAGCATAGGCCTCTTCATGTAGGTTTGGGTTATAGTAGTGTGTAGGTGGATAATGAAGAAGTTTCTTCCATGGCTAAAGGAAGATGAGCTTCCAAAAGCAAAGGTTATAGGCCACTAGTTCAAAAGTGTAAAGGTAAAAGAGGTATTGAGATTCCACCTCTTGATTCTTACACTAAATCTTTTGATCCACTTGATACTTTTAAGAAGTTTGGATATAATGTACAGAAGATAATGCAATCATTTCCATTCACTTTTTGTGCAATGAATAACCATAGTGCTAAGACTTGTTGGAAATGAAATTCTTTGTTGAAGTAGATTGCATGCTTGAAAAACCATTCTCATGATGAGATGGGAATTGGCAAAAGGGGACCCTCACATAGGAAGGAAGTTTGTACTCATTGTAAAGTGAGTGGACATAGGATTGATAGATGTTTTAATCTTTATGCATCTTCACATTCAAGTAATCTTAAAACTAAGATGATTTACAAACCTCTCACTAAGGTTAATGAAGCTAATTCAATCCATAATGTAGTTGACAATACAACCTAGGATAAGGTAAAACTTACAAGTGAAAATCCATTAAAGAGGATAAGTCAACAGTATGCCATTGATAATGAATCCACATAGAAAAATAATTTCACTAAGAAGAAAGAGTGGGTTAAGTGGATTATCGCTACATTATTTTTGCAAAGCATGGTTAAGAATTCACCTAAGGGAATCAATTAGCTTTGATAGATGTAGATTAGATTTTGTGGGAACACTTCAAGATAGGTTTATCATATGAAGTTTTTCAATTCTCACTTTTTGATAACTATAAGTTTTTGATCTCCAAAATATATTGTATGAGTAGTCTAATAATGGATAAGACATTAACTCATTTGAAATAGTTAGGGATATAGGAAATTGATGTTGTGAGTTGTTTCCTTATAGCTTTTAATAGTTAGACTGATATTTTAGAATATATCTATTTTTGGCACATGGATGTATAGATGCATTTGTTAAGACCTTATGGGCATGTTTAGATGTTAGGCAACATACACTTTTGGTTATTTGCATTTGCTTAGCATATAAGCCCCATACTAGGGCATTGTATTGCAACATGTCCATAATATTTATTGTATGTTGTTGGCATTATAAACTTGTCTTGTAGTTACATTGGGAGTTGTTTCAATTTTTGGCAATTCACTGCTTTACAGAATGTGACATTTGGGCAGGTAGTTTTGGTATGTTGTAATCACTTTGGCAGTTGCAATTAACTTACTCATGCCTTTGGATTAGGAATATGTTTAGTTTGATTGTGAATCATCTTAATGCAATTTTTTATAAATCTTTCTATGATTGGGTTTTGTTTTCATGGATGAAGTAGACCAATTTGCAATTTCAAGGGATATTAGACTTTTAGAGACCAACAGCCCTCAATTGGGGAGGTGTGATCAGAAATTGAGTTATGATAATGGTTTCAAGTTAGAGTTTTAGTGGTGGCACACTGTAGAGATTTTTGAGAGCTTTTTGACACATTTTTAGAACGTAAATCTGAGTTCAGGAGCTCCTATTATGGCCATTGAAGATTGGTCAAAAAATGAGAGTCAAAAGTGATGTGGCACTATTTAAATATGCCAACTAGACCAATAGCCATTTGACACATGGAAAATGATTTAATGTAAAAAAAACTTTTGGTTTAGTGTTTTTATTTTACATGTTATTTGATAAATTTTCAAACATTTATCACTTTGAAACAAGGCACCAAAGGCCAACTTGCACAAGCTGCCACGTCACCCCACCAATCAAGCAATGACCAAGTCTTAATGGAGGCCTAAGTTAGTGCCTAAGTCTTAGAATTTGAAAAAAAAGGTGCATTCCTATTTTAAGCATGTAAAACTATCATTCCCAGCAAATGTGGGACTAAGAAAAGTCAAAATGTGCCAAAGGAGGGGGTCAATGGTTTTCAAAGCACCAAAAAAGGAGGGAGAAAATGGCGGTAGTTTTGAACTCTTGACCTACCATCTAAAAAGGATAAGCCTTGACCGCTTGTGTTGTGGGGGTCGAAGTGCTATTCAAGGCATGAATTTCTACATGAAGTTATCAAATTTGGACTGTGTTTTTATTTTTAGGAGGCTAAGACTTTTTAAAAGCTTGGGAAAGCTTATGTAATGGATTTTCATCCGCCTTCTATCCATAATACATAGTATTGATACTCTATTTTTTCTAATTTGCATATTGGAGGAGTATTTTTCATTCCATAGAGGAGATTTTTAGGACTTTTGAAGTAACTTTACAGGTGTTATGAAGACTTGTAGAATTCGAAGGTGATGGGCTTGATTTCAGTCATGGTGAAGGTGAATTCTTGTATTGAGATATTAGCTTACAGGAAATTTATTTGTTATTTCCAGGTATTTGAAGTACCCTTAAAGGAAACAGTCCACTCCTTTGGAGAACCCAGAGATGTAGGCATCAATTCTTGAGCCAAACTCTTTTATCATGTTTCATGTTTTGGTAATTGTCATTTTGATGCATGATTTTGTTTCAGTTTGATGATTAGATTTTAATTAGTAAATGAACTCATGCAAGCAATTCAAATTTTGACAATTATAACACTATGTTATTAAAAAAAATAGTTTTAATTAGAAAATGAAAGTAACAAGTGTTTTGACAAGTCCATTCCATCTCAACAACCGAGAAAATTTTTGTCAAACATTTTGCAAGTTCCTTTGAGTTTTTTGAGAATTGTTAAGTTTTGAGAATTTTTAGTATTTTTACTTAAAACTTCATTTTGAGTTTATCATTGTAGTTTATAGATCATTTTTATTCAATAAAACCATTCCTCTTAACAATAATGTACACCTCCTATTGTATGCATCATGTAAGAAATGCAACATTTTGGTTCAGTCAATGCAGTGTATCCTATAAAAGACACATGGACATATTCATGCCAAATGGAGACCCTAAAATAATGCTTGTAAGATACCCATGGATATGGGAATGTCTCATACATTTTTTAAGTCAATAAACTTGCTTTTAGACTTGACAGTTATACCGTCTCCTCTTCTTTATAGGCTTCGGTCCTTGACAAGTAATTTTTAATTTTCAATTGCAAATGTAACTTGCTTCTTCACCTTATTATTCACTAATTACTTTTGTATAGATGTTTAAACTAGCCTAAAATTTGAAATATCTAAACCTTTTTTAATGAGTTGCAATTACACCTAATATCTCTATCCTGTTGTAAGTCTGTGGGTACTTAAAGTTAATGCACATTTTGCATATTCAAAACTTGCATGTCATGTTGTTATCCCCTTCTCAACTCCCACTACAAGTTTTTATTCAACAACTGCAATTTCACAAACTACAAAATTGCATCTACTTTAAATTATCTACCATGCTTTTAATGGGCCCACACTTTACCTTGTCACTACCCAACTACTTCAAATATCATTTTATTATCTGATTATTTACCTTCAATATTTCCACTGCCTCTCCCATATACCCTTTTCATTATTCTTCCAAACCTTCCACATGGGATGCCTTAATAGTGTGGCTCTCTTGCATTTTGAATATTGTTTTTTTTACTTTACTAATCCATGTCACATTTTCACCATGTTCCTTCTCTATCATTTCCCATAGGCTCGAGAGGTTAATTTACAAATTACAACTTGCATTTTAAGGAAGTGTTTTTCACATTTTTCTTTTCTCACCAAGATGCCTTCTAGGAATGGGATCTTTAGAAGCATATTTCAACTTTGCAATATGCAATGTTGTAATTACTTTTAAAAAAACTCTACCACTTTATTTATTTTTTCAATGTAAATATAATATTTAGTATTATTTTATATTCTCATCTTGATTTAGATCACATATCCTAAAATTTCATTAAAACATAGACATTAATTGTTAGTCAAAATGAAGATCTCACAGAGTTTACATAACATGAACATAAGAGTGGGATTTTTTGTAACTCAAGTGAATACACATGTGGATTGGGGTAAATATTAAATAATTAGGTATTAATTTCTTGGCAATGGAAAAAATTGTTAATTGAAGGTTTGGGAAATGACACATTACATTTTATTCTTTCTTGCTTTCATTTGATTTGAACTTTTTCAACTATTTTTTTAGGTAAGTACCCTATGAACATCATTTTAATTCTTGAGATTTTATTCATTTTTAAAATCATTTTTTTGCCCTTTGAAATTATCAATGGTTGTTGTTTGACTTATGGAGGAAACTTCCCTATGAACACCGTAGTAGTTTCCCATGATTCACCTAAAACCTTGAGAAATTTTGCCATGTATATGTATATGTTTATGTTATAATATAAGATTTTGAAGAGAAAATTTAGCCTTTAAAATATTTTATAATAAAAACTCAAATCCAACACAAGTTTGTGGCTTGTCATTTATTACCTTAAACTCTAGATGAAATGGCCTATAACAGGTGTCTTAGATTAAGAGATGGGTATGTTACATTTTGGATTGATATTTAAATGATGTTTGTAAATACATTTTGACTAATTGTTCATCACATAATAATATATTATCAAATTTTATCTACCCATAATGAACCAAATGATCCCATGAACATGTTTAGAACTCATTTCCATATTTTTTATAGGAGATTGAAAAAAACCTACACATAAAAGAAAGCATATGCTATACATTATTATTTGAGAGTTTTGGACCCCATGACATCTATTTTTATCTAAAGGACACCTAAAATAATCCTATGTTTTTGTTTAACATATGAAAAAGACATCACTATTGAAGAAAATGATGTCAAAAGTAAAGGTGCTAGTATATTACCTTCACTAGGATATTTGGGTGTATATAAGCATATTACCATGGTAAATAAAGTATTCATGAATAAAATGCCTCTATTAAAATAAGTATCACATGTTATTTAATCAAATAATAACTAGATTTATAACCTAACACTCTTAAATAACATGCATATGCATTGATAATTCATTCTTGAAAATGATGTGTTACCTCAAAAAAATTAATTAACAAATTATTCATGTGGCATATAATAACATTGGTGCTATAGCTAACATGAGTGGATATGATGGTATAAATAGAAATCAATAAGATATTCCACAAATTTTAAACAATCAAATAATGTAGAAAAAATCTCAAAATTATACTTCCTACCATAAAATGGAGCTAAAATAATTATACAAAAATATAAATTTCATACATATTTTCATATTGTGTTTCACTAAAATTGTTAGAGAACTAAATAACATGGTGAATAAGTATAGTAAAATCAGGTTGACTATTGAAACATAAGTTACTTTCATTAAAATTAAGAAATCCATTATGAAAAATCTTATACTGATAAGTCCAAAATATATACAACACTTCTATATCAATTCTTTTACCTATGAAGACTAGTGATTTTATTCTGACTCAGAGAAAATAATTATGAGAAAGGTGGCCAATGTCATAAATAAGTTCTACACCCGTTAATGTTCAACATAGATATTTTACCACTAATAAACAATCTTTTTATTTGATCAATATAGTTAAAAAGTTCATGAATTATATTTTACAGAGTAGAGAGTTTATTGTTATATTATTAGAGTTTGTATTTCATGTATTTCTCATGTTTTCTAGTGTATTAGCTTGTTATTTCATTATTTAGTGAGTTTTTCCTATGTGAGTATTTATTTGGCATTGGCTAGTTAGGCTAGTTCTATTTTTTACCTTGCCTATTTATGCAAGAGCTTTTTTTTGTACTCACATATCATATTTCTAAATAACACTTGGTTTGATTTTATTTGTAATTAAATATATGTAAATTTATGTGCGATGTTATTAGATTTATCACTTATTAATCTTGGGTTAGTGTGCTTGTTCTCCATTATTAAGGTGTTACCAAATATTTAAGTTGTTGCTCCCATTCGCATCATTGCATTTTGCTTCAAAAATTTTACTTGCCACTACTTTTTTATTGAAAATATTTATCCTCTTTTACTTCCCTCTTATGGATTTGACATTTTCATTTAATATTTTAAGAAAGTGTGTGTTTTTTATTCCTTGAGTGAAGGCTAAGAAGAAGCATAGGATAGAGGCATGTGTGGAGATATGCTTGTGGTGCCATTAGTTAAAGACTATTTGAAAAAAAATTTAATCTTTTGAAGATTTTACTTCCTCTTATTCTAAAGCATTACTTATACCATGCATCCTTCTTCTACCTATTCCACATTAAGATTTATTTTCTTATAGTAAGGCATTAGAATCTGGTTTTGGTATTGGAAATATCAAGCACTTGTTATTTCCTATATGTTGAAGGTATAATCTCTAAAAAAATGAGTCATTTGTTTCTAAAGTGGATCTGTTAAGAAAAAGAGTTGGATTTACCTTCTTCACCAACTTATCATTGATATACATAAGAGTCACTTATCTAAGGATCTGAGCATTGAAGGAGAAAGGTGTTGAGTGTTAAAAATAAGGTGTTGCATTTTTTTATTGTGATGCCTTTAAAATTTACCTACCATATTTGACATTTATTTTAGAAAAGAGGTGTTGATGATATTTATTAAGCATTGGAAATATTTAGCTATGTTGGAGTCAGTTTGGTGTTTTTTACTGTATTAAAATTCTATACCTACAAATTGAATTTTGGAATTAGAAGAAATCTTCAGTTCTAGACTTAGATCTGAGGTATTAACTTGTTTGAAAATCTCAAATTTGAGGTGTGAATTTGTAAGCTAAAAGGATACATTGACCAGCAATTAAGGCATCCCAGCTCTACATTTTTTTCCTTTTCTAAACCTAAGTTTTTTCATGAGATGTCTTAATCTACTATCTAGGCATTGGATCTATATGGTTTATATTTAAGGCATTTGACTATTGTGCAGACAAGTGAAGGAAAATATGTGGCATTACAATTCTACTTTACATTCAGAAGAGAATCCAAGGTGGCATCCTATATATTCACTCACATATTCTTCTTAGGAAGCTAAGGAGATCCACAAACAACTGTAACCCACTCTTTCTCTTCATAAAATAGATTATTTATTCATTTATTTGCTTTTACAATCTAAATTTTTTCCTTAAGGCGAAGCAAACCTCAATTGCATGCATATTGAGGTAACTAGGAGGATAATTCTTCATTTTGGTTAGAATTTAGAGTTTGTGGTTCAATTTTGGTTCTAATAAGTGGTTTAACTACTATATTCTTTTCTTATTTTGTCACAAGTTTTAGTTTTTAGTGTCTTTTTTAATGCTTTACCTATTTTATGGGAAATTGTAATGCCTATAACATTTGAATTATAACCCAGATTTGACTTATATTATTATCAAAAGTGCATGATTTTCAATTATCTATCCATTAGTGTCATTAATTTTTTAAAAATACTACATTTATAAATTGCCAAATTGGGTGGAGGGGGTGATGGGTCCTTAATACAATCTTTTATCTTGTCGGGGGGGGGGGGGAGTTGGGGGGGTGGCGTGAACCCTTTTTGCATTCATTTTATTCTCTATAAATTTGTTAGCATGCCTTATACTTTTGTTATTGACCATTTTGAACCTTTGACTACACATAATTACCATACATGAAGAACTCAATTGGAAATAATAATAAAGTGCAAAGGATTATGGTTATTATTGAACAAAACTCAACCATAGTTTACATATAAATTTGTATATTTTTAGCATCAATGTATGTTTGAAGAGTGTATGGATCTGATTATGGTTTATAAGAGTGATGCTCTTTTATTTCATTTGGATGGGTATGATTATCCATTTATAATATGGGCTAAGATAAAAGGATTTGTTTGAGAAAGTAGATCAATTGAGAGCCATGCATCTTGAAGTAGAGCTTACTTCAATAAATCCAGATGACTTTACCTCCATTGTAGACTACCTCACTAAGTTTAAGCATTTGTTGACATATATGAAGTGGAGTGGATGAGATAAAATGTATGAAGAGTGTCTATACTTGATTTTGTATAAGTTGAGTGGACCATTTCAAATCTTTGCTTCTACCTTTTTCTCTAGTATGGATGCCTTAGGAGTCATATTCAAATTTCCAAATCTACAGTTGTCTTCTAAGAGACTAGGGAGAAATCCAAATTATCTCACCTTTAGTCTACCACCTCTTAAAAAGCATTAGTGGACTCACACCTAAGACTAAGGTAAAAAATAAGGGTAAGAAGATTAATAGTCCTCCTCCATCACAAAATTCATGTAAGCCCAACATTAATACATCTAAACCCAAACTATCTTCAATATATAATAATAAGTCTAACCTATCTTGTTCCTATTGTGGGGGGGATTGGTCATGAGGAGTATAAGAGTTTCATGTGAGTGAAAGTACTAGAAGATGCCATTAGGAAACAAAATATTTTAATTTCAACTCCTTCTCCATCTCATGGGAATGGGAAAACACTTAATGTTATAGGGAGATGACAATTACCTATTAAGGATAGTTCAGTTATAGATTTTGATGCTTCACACCATATGACTTCTTCTAAGGAGTATTTTATATCTCTTAATTTCAATTCTACTTACTATATTGAGGTTGGATATTATTCGTTAATTTTTGTTAAGGGTAAGGGTGACATAAATCTAGATGGTGGTCCCGTCACTAATGCATTATATGTTCCAGACATCACCACCAATCTACTTTCATTCTATCAAATTTTTTATTCTAGTTTGGGAAGGATAGTGAATTTCACACCATAGGGTTCTAAAGTTTGAGCTTTGTTAGAGCCATACACACTTATTGCATTGGTTTTATTGATCATAATTATCAAATCTACTATTTTGAGGGTTTTGATTATACTTATCCTATAGGTATGCGTTTAGTTTCTCATGCCTATTTTAAGAGTAAGCTTTGGAATAAGAGATTTGGACACCTAAATTACAAATATTTGAAGAATTTGAGAACCTATAAAATTGTAGATGGTCTTCCTAAAGTTTCATGTATTGATAGAGTTTTCCCATGTTTTGCACTGGAAAAACAATACTAGGATCTATTTACTAAGGGTATGTCCACAAGAGCTTATTCACCACTTACACTTGTGTACACTAATGTTATGGTATTTCCTACTCTTTATTTCAATGGAGATATTTATGCATTTATTTTATTCAATAATTTATTGAATTATACTTGGGTTTATTTCTTCAAGTAAAAGAGTGATGTCTTTGATCACTTAAAATTATTTAAGGCCTTGTTGATAAATAGTCTTTGTGTTGTATCAAGAAGATTCATATAGATAATGGGGGGGGAGTAGTTTAGTTGAGAGTTTTCTAATTTTTAGTATCCCATAGTACTATTCATTAGCATTCTATTACACATACGCCATAATATAATGTATTAGTAGAAATAAAGAACCAAACTCTAAAGATGATACCTCACTTCATGATGAATTAATGAGATTTACCTCATATTTATTAGGTAGAGTTAGTTATGTGAACTACATTTAGAACCAAAAACAATATCAATCACTTTAGCATATGACAACAGAGGAGGCTTAGTCTGGAACCACTCCTGATGTCTCATTTTTATTAGTCTTTGGGAGCCTTGCTTGGGTTTTTGTATTAAATAATAAAAGGAAAGCATTAGATAAGAAAATCAAACCTATGAATTTTTTATGGTACTGCGAGGACTTGAGAGCTTATCACCTTTTAGATCCTAATACTCATGATGTACATTTTTGAACACATGTACATTTTAATGAGCATTTCACATCGCATGACTCTTCATCTTATTCCATGAACTCTTATTTTTTTTTATTATTCACCTTCTCTTAAAGATTCATTATTTGAGGATATAGTTTAGGAGATTCCTAAAGAGGATATAAAGGATGAGGATCCTATTCACACTGATGTTGCCAGTATGCCTAGGTGGGTTTATAATACCTTTTTTGAGGTAGCACATTTCTTTCAAGATATTTGACCTACTTGACATCATCATGCATATTCTATGGGTACTAATATTTTTTCAAACATTATGTGAGTATCCATAGTATTTTTCACATGCTCATGGGATACAAGAGTGGGATATTGTGATGATAGATGATTAACCTTAATTGATGAAGAATCATAATTGGGATTTGGTCACTCTTCCTAAGGGAATAAAGTTAGTTAGGTTTAAGGTATTTTACATCACCAAGTATGGTACTAATGGGTCCATTGATAAGTATAAGGCATGCTTTCTTAAAAAAGGGTTCTTGTAGGTCAAAGGTATTCACTACTCTATGAATTGTGCACCCCTTACCAAGATGGATTATGTTTAACTTGTACTTTTTCATATTGCATCATAGGGCTTGCCAATATATTAGATGGATGTTAAGAGTGCTTTTTTGCATGGAAAATTTCATGGGGAAACCAATATGGATTATCCATTCTTCTCTCTTTTTTTTTTACTTAGGATGTCTCTTTATAGTCTCAAGTAGGCCCCTTGGTTGATATATGGGAAGATGAACTCATTTTTTCTCTCTACTATCTTTGTTTGTTTCCACTTCAATCTGACATTGTATATTTAGTGTATTGAGGACATTATTATACTAGTCTCATAGATAACTCCTCATCTTAGATTCAGACTATTCAGCATGCACTTTTAGCATATTTTAACATGATAGATCTTGATCTCTTATATTTATTCCTTCATCTACAAATTTCATAGACATATGCAAGGATTTATATGATTTAATAGAAGTATACATTTGATATTTTTAATAATTATGGTATGGTTGATTGAAATCTATGTCCTTCTCTCTTTCTATTTAGAGTGACTCTCATTACCTCTTATACTTCTCTAGTTTTCAATCCTACATTGTATAGAAAGATGGTTTAGAGTCTTATTTATTTGACCTATACATTCTAACAAATTTCGTTTATAGTTGATCTTATATTTAGGTTTTCACTTGACCTTCATGAAATTCATTATTAGGCCACCAAGAAGATTTTGTGATATCTACAAGTCACTACTCATTTTGGATTACATTACACTAGGGGTTTTAATCAGTTTATTAGATACAATGAATCAGATTGGGCAGGATTATTGATGATAGGTGTCCGACTTCTAGATAAATATATTATCTTGATTCTTCACCTTTTTCTTGGTTATGTAATAAATATCAAGCTATTTCACTTTCATGTACAAAGGTTGAGTACAGGGCAATAGTTAATGTGACTCAGTAGATTATTTGGCTTCGTCAGTTGTTGAAATTGATATATATAATTATAGTGAAATTCATATATAACTTGGTGTGATAAATAGATTGAAATTCATATATATCATAACCCATTTTACAATCAACATACCAAACACATTGAGTTACATATGCAATTCATTCATCAACAAATTTAGGAAGGAGTTCCTAGCTTGGAGTACATTCCAACATAGCAGTAAGTTGTAGACATCTTATCAAAGCCTTTTGCATCAAATCATTTACTTAAATTATATGTCATGCTTAGTGTTTCAAATTTTGGTCTTAGGGGTAATTTTAGGACATCCTCCTTTTTAATTTCATGGATTCATATTGTATATGAGTACGTTATCATGCCTAGTTATAGGGACTCATATTGTGGGTATGCCACTTTTTCTTTTTTGGCTTTTGTTATCCCCTAGCTTCACTTGAAGGAGGTGTTAGAGTATTTATTTCATGTATATCTCACATTTTCTAGTGTATTATCTAGTTATTATATCATTTAGTAAGTATATCCTATGTAAATATTTATTTGACATTGGCTAGTTAGGTTAGTTATGTGTTTTCCCTTGCCTATTTATGTATGATCTTTTTTTTGTAATAGCATATCATATTTTTGAATAATGCATGATTTACTTTACTTTGAGATAAATTATTTGTAGCTTTATGTTTTATGTTCTTAGGGCTATAACTTTTGAATCTTGGGTTGGATTACTTTTTATCCATTATTAACATGTACTTGCCCCTTTTAAAAGATGATTATGATGAAAATTGAGTTAGGTGAATAGAGATGTAAATGGATGGCCATTATATATAAATTTAACTTGGAGATACAAAATATGAAAATTATAATTAGGAAATGATTGAGTAATGTGATGGCTAAGGTTGATTTATAAGTTATTTCTTAGTTGTATACAATGGAGCCCATCACATGTGATGAGTGGTATCAAGATACAATTCATTAATTCTTGATTAAAAGGTTCTTGAACTACTTGTACTTCACTCAAATAATATAATTGTGCATGAAGTGGAAAAGATTATTGATTAAATTATGAATTTTGTATAGGAAGAATCATAAAGGAATTTATCTTAGATGTTTAAATAATGATGATGTGGATGAAGCACTCAAAAACCTTAGGTATAATATGTAACTAGACATAGTTCCGGGAGTGTTATGGTTCACCAAATAGAATAGGTAGGTTATTATCGGTCCCAATTTTTAATTGATGCATATTCACATGTGATAAGCTGAGACATCTATCAAGTTAGCACATACAAAAATAAAAACCATTTTACGTAATTACAAATAGTTACTAAAGTGAAACATTTTACAAAGTGAGTGTTGTATGTATTTAGTGGTATTAATGTTAATTTTTCCACTTCACACAAATTCATTTACTAGGAACCCATTTCCTACCCTTCTCTTCACATTATTAGTGTATTAGTCACTATCAACGCATATAAATTATGATTTTTCCTTTTAGCATGCTTGAATTATGCCTCATACATGCAAAGTATGTGTTGAGGCCCTATGAAGGCATCCACAAATATTAATGTCTTTAGATTTCTCAAAGGAGGTCCCCCCTAGAAGTGAAATGTGATATAAATGTTATTTTGAGTTATTTTTCAAAGTTCCTTTTATTATTCATTTATTTTTTGTAGTTCATAAATATGTGGAAAAGGTTCCTCACATCTAGTATTAGAGAACTTTCTTAATATATAGGTAGATTTTGGATAAATGTTTTAAGAAATATACTTTTAGGATTTGTGCCATATATAAAAATGTTTTTCCTTGGAATTTTTTTTATATGTTTATTCTATGTTCATATAATGGTTAACAACCATATTCATAACTATGATAAGTACATGGGAATAAGGTGTAAAACTCATTGTAAAGAGTACCAAAGGAACTCAAAAATAATTTGACCTTTGAGAGGACCTACCAATGAAAAGGACAATGGCCCCCTCTTGATTGACTATTTTCAACCCATGAGGTAAACCAACAACTATCGATTATAGGTACATCTGTGGACATAAATATTCTAGAGAGTGGTACTAATTCAGATAACATTGGTGTCTAGAAAGTCTCCTTAAAACCGCTAGGTAGATGAACATACATGGGTCCCATATCCAACATAATAGTTTTAAAACACCATCATTAGAGTGATTATAGTTGAGAATAATTGATAACCACACACTTGTCAATAGACTTTTGGAAGGAAAAACCAAGTAAAATTCTATTTCCAAACATATAAAAAATTTAATTTTCTTCAAATCACTCTATATATAGTTTTATTGACCCTCAAAATTTCTTGGAACACATAAAATTCCATTATTCACATTTTCTTCCTTGAGGGTCAATATCCAAAATTCACTTAAGTTATCCATAAATCTATGGAAAATGACTATTGTAGATGATGGATAGAGGCACATGCATTCAAGAGTTATAGATCTAAAGGGGTGATCAAATTTTTTGATGAGCACATTATGAGCAAGATTTGAATTTATTTTACTTTGGTATGTGATATTGGCCCTGCCTCCTCTTTGAAATTTACTAAATGGACATAAAATAAAAAGGTAGTTCTGAAGTACTCTTATAATTTTTACGTATGAGATAATGATGTTGTAAAATGAATAAATAACATTATTTCATATGTGATTACTAATATCTATGATTAATAATAATATGCTATATCATTTTGATGAGATGTTAAATTAGGGATCTGAGGGAGTCAATATGTTTTCAATGTAGAACTAGGTATCAAAGACATTCTATTATGTCAACTAGGTTCATGTGATGAATTTTCATATAAAATAATTAGTATAAAAATAAAATCTAGAATATTTTATTTATCTTTAATATTATTTTTGAAAACCTTGATTAGGTATGTGGGTTTGTGAATTGGGCATTTTCCCTAGTAATCAGACCTACATGCATGATTATGTTTAGATAAGTGTATTTTAGGGATTGTATTTCTAGTCAGAGTTTTAACACTGATAAGGTTTGAGATTACATTATTTTAATCCCATTGTTATAATTATTATTAAACATCTAATTATGTCAAGAGGGAAGTGTGGTGTCACTTTGTATTGTAAATTGAGTTACGAGACATGATTATAAGTAATCGACATCATGGGGCCATTCATATTATTAATCAGAGTATAAAGTTAGATTTGATCACATTAGGGATGGGAAAAATCATTTATTTATTGGAAGGAAACCAAATCCTGACTATGTCATTAGGGGGCCAAAGGCCCCATATCTAGTGGTGGTGAGGTTTTAAATCTCGAATATGACTTGCAGGGACTTCTCACCCCCCACCTTGTGGTAGCTCAAGATTTATCCATAGCTAGGTCTATGTATGGTGTAATTCCCCCCACCCTCTGTTGGTTTTTGGTAAATATTTTTTAATGAAATTTAATTAATTTAGTTTCTTTCAATGAAGTTTTTTAAATTTACTTTTTATAAATTTAATTTTAATTAATTAGGTTTGTTATAAATTAGGTTTAAATTGATTTAGATGTAATAAATTAGTTTTTTTAAGTTTAATTAATCCATGATTATATTTAATTAATTTTTCATAATAAAATTAATATTTAAATTGAAAATTTCACTGTAGCTTAAAATCCTTGGGGGTGGTTGTTTTCCCATAATGTTTGGCCCAAAGGTCTATTTTTCATGTCATTTATTACATTGAAAACTTGGTTTTGTCCTGGTTATAATGGAATACACATTGTTCAAAAGATATTAATCATTCAAAAGTTATCATTATTTTTATTATATGATTTAATGTGTTTTATAAAGTGTGTATTTGATGAATTAAAAAACTTTTTCCTTTTGATGATAAATTAAATTATTCTATTTGTTTTATTTTTAAGTGTTAAAAGTAATATCATGATTGGATATTGAAAATGAGGGAGAGAAACATTAAAAATTCAAGTTGGAACTCAACTAAATTTTGGAAGGAAAATTATTTCGCTTATTGACTAATTTTTTTATAAAAGGTCAACCAAAAGCCATTGTAAGGAATTATTCTTTTTGTATTGAAGGAGACACTAAAGGATCAAATCACTTCATTTTTTTATTTTTTCTTGTATTCCTTATGTTTTAAATGTTTATCTAAATATTTTCTATGTATTTTAATTAATAAATATTGACCTAGACATCATCTTTCAAGTAAACACATATATTTATCAATTCTACCCTAAAGTTGAGGCAACGCAAAATCAATCTTGAATGGTGGATGTTAAGATATGAAATTGTAATTAATTTATTTATTTAAAATAACATGAGGATGTTTTGGTAATATTACACATTCATTCATTATTAGAACTGTCAATTGAATCTTATTTGCTTATTGGGAAACTATATTAACTATTACTTTTTATTCATTCTTGTTTTTGTTAGATTTTACCTTTCAATTTGGCTTGATTTAAAACTTTGAATTTTAAGTGTATAGATAAATTGATGCATATTTAATATTTTAAAACTTATGAGGTTAAATTTAATTTCTTTGACTATATGGTATCACTCATCAAAAGATTTGAATTTTTCAAACATGATAAATTCATGGAGTGGTGATAAAAACATTTGTGGAAAGATATATAGTAATTCATTTCTTGCCATAGAATTTGTCATTTTAGTTAGCATACTTCTATTCAAAGAAATATATTCACTAATTGGCTCATTTAACCATTGCTTGAGTTTTAAAATATTACACATATGACATTTTTTCACCAATGTTGATGGAAAAGTATGCTTGAAATTTATATTCCAAAAGTTTGAGTACTATAGTTTATTGAAGTGGAATATCATACAACCATTCTAAGGCATAATATTTGAGGCTTCATGGAAATATATTGGTTAATAATTTTTCATTATAAGTATTTAGTCTAACTATGTTGCATGGAATGATCAAAGATGTTGAAGATCACCTTTACCTTCATAAATCGGTAGTTTCTGAGGTATGAAACCTACTAATAGTGGGTAAAAGGCTATATATTCAACCAAAATATTTTTAATCTAGGTATAAGAGTCAATTAAATGACTAATTCTAGAGACACATTGTTCAAATTGAAAAAGTTTATCATGTAAGGTTAAAACATTTTTCTCAAGAGAGTGTGCATTAGGTGAAGTTGGTGGTGGTCTATGTGTAGTAATCAAATGATATCTTTGTGATGAATATGTATAAATAAGTATATGAATTTATTAGAAACCATGTGATTGACCATACCTAATAATAATGGTACATATGTAATAGGAGGTATTGGTATACAAATAGAATGAATATGATAAAAATGAACACCTAAAGTGTAAGTGGAAATTATAGATGATTTATTTTGTTCGTATCTTAAAATTTATGGGAATAAGTTAATATTATTATGGATGGAAAAAAATTATTTAAAACATTATTTGTCATTAATTTCATCCACTTCTTATGGATTATTACTGGTCTTTATAGTCGTGATAAGTCCATCAATAATATGTGTAACATGAATTATATTATATTTTATTTATAAAATTATTCTTGCTCCTAGGTCATGCTTGATTTTAATAATATTTTTCTTAACTATGCTTTTATATTAGGAGCATTATTGAGACAATGTGAGTTTATTTATACATTTTTCATTTTATCTTTTTTTTGTATTTGAATTTGTTTAATGAGAATATATAATGAATTTAAATAATATCTTATAAAGTGACACATAAAGTAACATTTATTTTCAAAATATATAATAAATATGAAATCATGATGACCATGATTTAGATTTGAAATTTTCAAACTTCCCACAAGGACTAAAGGTGTAACTAGTCAAGGTGTGTTTGTTTTGTAGGTTCTTAGATATAATGATCAAAATCATAAATAATGAATAAAGTCTAAAAAAACCAACTTTGGAGAATTCCAATATTTTGTAGCCACACTATCCCATGTCCAAAGTACATTAAAAGCAACTTCATAGGGATAATCACTTACACGTACCCTAAAATATCAAATATTCAAATGCTTTATATGGCTAAAAAATGAAGCCCTCAACATTTATACTATACCATGAAGGGGGTGGAAACTTATATATATATATATATATATATATATATATATAGTGTTGTTTAATGGCTTGATTATTGTGGCAGTACTCCTCACACCACATTTAAGGTAAAACTAATGATATCTTTACCTATAATTATGACACATATGATATTTCAAACTATCAAAACATAATTTATATTAAGACAAATAAAGAAAAATAAATAAAAAATGTAAATTTGAAGTTCTAAATCTAAATCTAAAAATTAATATTTTTTATATATAAATCTGAAAATAATCTAAAATCCTATGATTAAAATCAGAAAATAAATTCTTGAAAAAGTGTAGGATTAACTAATATATTTTATCTTGTTCTTTTTATGATGTTAGTATATGTAAAAAAAATAGATATTGTAATGATATATAAGTACATTAAGTAAAAATTATGATTTTTAAAATTGAAAATTATGAAAACATATTTTTTTTATAAAATACTAAGAAGGAATGTACTTAGCTCAAAATGGGATCTTTGTTGATTGTTCAGATGTATGTAAGTAGAAATAAATAAAATATGTGATTTTTAATGCTCAATATCAAATCATTTTTTTTTAAATGATCTTGAACAAGTCCTCCATTGTTATAATATAGTAGAGGGTACTCAAGTTAATTGGATGCATACTTATCACTGTTGACTATGGATCGTGACTAACATATAAATATAGATAAAAAGGATATTGATAGTGAGATATGAGATTCATAATAAAATTATATTTTTGGACAATAACATTATAGGTGGTAAAATATTCATTCCACTCAAGTATTTTGACTGTGGACTTCTCTCAATTGATTATGATGAAGATATTATTATTGTCCCTCATGTGCATGATTTTTTTAGTGTACTATTATATCACAATTTAGATTGTGTTAGATACAGTTCACTATTTTTATTATCTTTTATTTGAAAAACTAAGGTCAATTTTAAACCTTGAAAACTTACAAAAATAGTGGAGTGTAATGAACTGAGCTAACCTCAATCATCCCATTGATTATTGATCATTTTCTATGTATCCAATAATCAAAAGAGGGAAATTAATCCCTTGTAGTTCTTCCATTTATAGTGATTATTTAAATTTGCTCCTTGAATGTCTATATGGATCAATAAATGGTTTTGATACATTACAATGATAACTTATGAAATGATTTAAACTATGCACTATTGTTATTGTTTGGTTATGGAGTATGGACTAGTGAAATAATGGGTTTCAATTGGAGGGAAATATAAAAATATCCAAAGACATCTTATAAAAAATAATTTAATAATTAAGGATTCAATTCCCTATGAAATTATCACTACTAGAATAAGTAATTCACCTTTAAAGGTAACCACTTTGACTATAATAGTATGGTACTTTAAATAAATAGAAAATAAATACCAACAAGTGGTCTAAGACTACAAGACATAAAGAATCCACTAGTGTATCTAGTCTTGGTATAAATGAAGCCTAAAACATGTGAAAGGGGTTTTTTATACATTTTGTTTAATGTTATATTTATAATTTTTCCTCTCTAATTACATAATTTTATGATAATTTTAGGTCTATTTAAGCCAAAAATTGCATCTTATATAATTGATTGAGCAATAAATTATGTCCATAGGGATCAATTTGGACCAAGTCACATGTTTTATTGCAAAAATTTACTAATTGGATGAATTCATGATTGAATAGGTGTTAATTTATCACCAAATAATGTTATACTATCATATTTAGTTCAAGGTACTCAAACTAGGCCCAATTTCATTCATTATTGAAATAATTAATTATTTGGCTGAAGTAATGATATAATTTATATCTATTGATCCCCATGTCAAATCATATAAATTCAAAATAATGTTTGAAATGGGATCAATTTGGTCTAAATAAATTATTGATTGCACCAATTAAATAATTATCTCAATCTAAAATACAATTAGGGATAATTGAGATATTACTCAAATCTTATAATCATAATTAGGTTTAACCAACTCAAATTGGCCCTAATCACCTCTATGATTTACTCAATCGACTATTTACTTCATTATATGATGAAATTGGAGTTTATTTATGCCCAAATCAAAATGTATCTATTTGAAATAAAGTTCACATTTCTCAACGTCTCCAAAATAACATCTTATAGTTGAAGTTAGGTTCAAAGGACTTAAATTACTCTTAGTTACCTCTTTGATTACATTTGTGATAAAAGTAGGGTCAATTAATCAATAAGTTAGGTTCATGAGGTTCAATATGACCCAAATATAGTCTTTAATCATGTTAATTGATTAATTGGATAAATTTATGATGGAATCACTATTAGGTTACCCACAAAATGTGTCTTAGTATCATGGTTATGTTCAATGGGATCAAATTATTTCCAATTACATTTGTGATTGAACCAATCAATTATTTGGTTCATAGAGTGATAATTTTTGTGAATATTGAGCCTCAAATCACATCATATATAGTTAAAATTAAGTTTTAGAGGGGAAATTTTTCACCCAAATCACATTACTATCTATATCAATTTAGTAATTGGCTCAATTCATGATAAAAATTAGAGATAATTTCTTCCATAATTATTTAATATTGCCTTAGTTAGGTTTTAAAAACTCAATATATCCCTAATTATCTTAGTGATTAAACAATAATACTATTTGGTTCACTATGTGATGATATTGGCATCAATTGAGCCCCAAATCATATGATATGCAATTAAAATTAGGTTCACATGGATCAATGTTACCCAAATCACATCAATGATTATACCAATTTATAAATTATCTCAACAAATGATGAAACCAAAGATAATTTAGACTCAAATCACATCTTATAATTTTAATTAGGTTCAAGGGATCATATTGGCCCTAATTCCTTCATTATTTTTTACACAATTGGGTTAAATGTCAAAGGTTTTGAATAACTCAAAACATAAACAAAGAGAAAAATATATAAAATTCACACTCAAATGGGGTACCTCTAATAGTGGTAATAAAATGGGAAAAATAACCAAGAAACCATTCTGAGACTAAAACCTAACACGGCCATACAGGGGTACCAAACTACCACAAGAAATCTTATTACACTAATATTATGCAGTCCTCTACAAAATAGATCCCACATGGACTAAATTTCATGCATGATAAATTATTATGCCTTTCTTATCCCCCCCTCCAAATATAATATCACATTGGAGGATTAGAACTATAATCTTTTATTATTTTTATTTTTCTGCACATTGGTCACCCCACCCTTGTCTTCCACAGTTTCTAAATCAAATGGTACGGAGATGTTAATTTGTTTTAAAAGAATGATATTTATCTTAAAATAAAACAACATCCATTAGATATTCATTTTTATTTATATCTATATATTATCTTCCCTAGAGATAGTTTAAATAGGGTTTTTAAAAATTGAATCTAGCTCCCTCTCAACTGGAGTGAATGGATCAACCTTAGAGTCTAATTACCTTGATGATTAAACCAATAATATGTTTCATTTATTATGTGATGATATTAGAGTTTATTGAGTCATAAGAAACATCCTATATAATAAAAATTTCATCTATATTGAACCGATCAATAATTTGGTTTATTTTCTAATGAAATTAGGGTTGATTAAGCCACAAGTCACATTCTATAGTCATAGATACATTGAAGGTGATAAAATTGGCCCCAATTAGCTTAATTATTTAACCAACTAACTATTTGGTTTATTTTATGATGATATTTGGGTCAATTAATCCCTAAATTACATCTTATATAGTCACAATTTTTTCACAAGGCCAAATTTGGCAAAAAGTACATTAGTAATTGCACCAATTAACTAATTGACTTGACATGTCTTGAAATTAGAGGTAATTTAGCCCCAAGTTATATATAGGTTCAAGGTGTTATTTTTGGACCTAATTTCCTCCATTATGTAAATAATCAACTCTTTGGTTCATTATTTGATAAAGATGGGGTTCGTTGAATCCAAAGCCACATCTTATACAATCACAATTAGGTTCATGGGCTCAATTTGGCTCAAATAGCATCATTAGACTAACTACATGGTCTATGTGGAAGTGTATATATTTAAAAACAAATTTTTTATAATATAATATATTAAGTTATAAAAATTACACTTACTTCACATTTACATGCCTCATGTAATAAGATTTAGATCTAGGGACAATAGCTAGTTATCTATATAGACTTTGAAAACATTGTATCTTTTTGTATCTTTTTATTGATCACAAATAAAATGAAATAAATAAACATTTTGTATCTAGTGATCACAAATGACTTATATTAATAAAAATAAAAGAGTGCACATGATTTCACTTTATACAATTTCAAAAACGTGCTTAGATGCCTATAAATGACTTGGGTTCACGAGACTAAGCCCTGAACCTACACAAACATAGTTGAATCCATTGTTCTAGCTAAAAAATAGTCTATCATGATAGACATGTTGAATTTTATTTAATCATTTCATATCCCTTTTACTATGACATCAATTACCGACTCCTCTTTTCAAATATCTATTTTTTTTCTTTTTTAAAAAAATATTTAATAATTTCAATATATATTTATTTATAAGTAAATATTTATAATGCCACTATATTTTAAAACTATACATTCCTATATTTATTTATTTGACTTTTATTTTTGTTATGAAAATGCAAAATAAATTATATGGTTTCAAACTAGACCTAATTTTATACACATTAGAAAATTGTAGTATTTTCATTATTTTTTTGAGGTAGTTTGGGAGTGGGGGAGGAAAAATAAACTATCCATTATTTTTATAATTTATAAATATCTATTTAAATTTAAAATTAATAAAAAAATAATATTCATTTAAAAATTAAAAAATATATACAGGTTGCAAACTCAATGATCTTACCTAACATTCCACCAAAGGATTTTTTCAAATGCTTAATGAAGATAGAAAAAAGATGGGGGTGTATGATTGTTTATATAGCATGTTTATGAAAAAAATTATATTTTTTAAACTAGACTGAAAATGCTACTGTTAATGTTCTTATATCATTTACAAATTTTGAGTGAAGTTATCTCAAATGATCTAGAGAAGTAGAGGTTCATCATTTTTCAATAAAATAATTTCACGTGTTAGCCCATTTCAAGCCACCAATTTTATGCACTTAATCTATTATTCTTGAAACTTTAACAAAATAAAAAAATTGGATGTTAACTTTAGAATAATAATGTGAAGGAAGGAAATAAGAAAGAAAAGAGAGATCTTGAAGATTGTTTAGGTGTAGAATAGTGTATGTTGTAGAAAATACATAGCTAGTGGGTATAATAGTGTATGTATTTTTATCTTTCCATAAGGAAACAATTATTATTCAATAGAATTGGTAAAAGTTCACATTTGTTTTGTGTTTCAAATGGCATGTCTAGGCATGCTTCAATATTGTTGATGTGTAAACAATTGGAAATATAATCATATTAATTTTTAATCTCAAACTAAATATGCCAAATATTTGTTATAAAATTTATAATATATTATTATAATCCCACAAATAGACTTAAAAAAAATTAGATAAAAATTCTCAACTAGCACTAAATTACTGTCAATCAATAAAACAAAGTATTGGAAATTTATGGATAGTTTGATTTATCTTACTCCCACTAAAGTAGATTTGTGTTTGTCATTAATTTGTATTTGTAGCTTCATGCCTAAACTAAATTGAGACCATTGTCCAACTAAAAAAATAATTCATAGATATGTCAAAGTAACTCTTGTGTTTAACATTTTATATCATTTATTTATTGGTTTGAGATAACAAAGTCTATTGATTCAAATTTGGGGAAGGTCATTTGATTCAAGATTATATATAACATGTTATGTTTTCCCTCTTATTTACAAAAACATTTCATGGTAAAGAAAACATTGAACTAAAATTCCCTTGACCTCCACAAATATTTATTGTACAAATAAATAATTAATGTAGGTTGTGAAATAATGTGGATTCAAACAATATTGGAGGATCTTTAACTTGATTGTATTTCACCCATTGTATCTTTTTTCAACAACTAATGTTTTCTCCAACTGGTGAATAACCCAATTTTTCATGGTATAACTAATAAAATTTAATTTAATAACCACTACATATGTCAGTTGGTTAAAAATGAAGACTTTTGTCTTTAATATTTTCCTAAAATAGAATGACCTATTGATATCATGACTAAACCTCTAATATAAAAGTATTACATGATTTTTGGTAAAGGAAAATATTAATGGTACATACATATCTAATATGCTTAATATTATATATTATGGTTAACCTATATCTATATATTTTACTAGTAAGCTAATAACTATTACTATTATTGTTATGTAAACAAATCAAAATCTATTAATTAAGATAAATAACTAAATATTTTATGCCTTGAGAATTATATGTATTCTAGATGTGAGATA
>JARHVA010002013.1:585000-645000 GCA_037957365.1 Torreya grandis | reverse complement strand
ATCTAGATCAACTAACTTGTAAATGAAAGTTGAGACAAAAACTACAAATGAAGGTGCATTTGAAATAAAATATTTAGTGTGTGATATTTCCTTCTTTAACAAAAAATACTATTTGTGTTTTAAATGAATTTTTTTATATAATATAATAATATAAAAGGGTCCCTTACCCTGAGGTACAAAAGGATACAACTAGCAAATCAAACCAAGAAAGGCAAAAGAGATCTCTTAGGGAACAAATGGAGATGGGAAGAAAACCAAAAATCCAAACATATACAAATATGATAGGAAAAATACAATAGATAAGACCAAAGATATTAATCCTAGAAGCCTCAAATCCCAATGGATAATGATATTTTAATAATGAAGCTTTATCATGGAACCATTCCCACAGATCAAGAAAATGGTATCACCATAAGCCTTGATCACCAATCCACAAAACATCTTTCAAGCCCTAAACCAAGAACACTGCTCCAAAAAAAAAATTATGAAAAACCCAAAGAAATAAACCATGTCTTCTCTAGTCCTCTCAAAGTAAAATTATATAATAATCTAAAATAGGTATAATTTCATGAAGAAAAAAATATATTATAAAATCTTGATCACCAATTCCTTTGACAATAACTTGAATAATAGAGAAGTTGTTAATAGGTCAAGTATTTTCTACTTAATTCTCTACATTTTTCTAAATGAGGAGGACCTTCACAGTGATAATATTGATTAGGAGGAAGGTGAAGGGAACTATAGTTAGCCAAAAAATATGCTAGATAATTATTCTCTTGATAGCTTTGGGAGTAATAAATGTCCTAAAAAAGGAATGACAAGGAAGATAACTTGAAAATTGAACTAAGTTTCCACTAAACAAAACTTATCAATTTTACAATGTTGATAATCAATGGAGGATAATTTTTCACAAATAATTTCCTAAAATTTCATGAAATGGAATTTTTAAACCTTTCATAAGAGCTATATATTCAACCAAATTATTTGAATACCATGGACTGTTGAAGGAAAATCATGACAACACTTATCTCATAATATATTTGAATATGCCTCCAACTATAAAGAGACATGGGCTACTTTGTATATATCATGGAAATTAATCTTGATATAGTTAACACTGAAAATATTCCAAGATGCCAATATCCTTATGTTCATTTGAGGAGGGAGGGTCAAGTATTTTTTCAAAAATTTCCATTTTAGGAGAATATAACCATCGTATCTAGTAATTATATTTTAGGAGGTGATAATTTAGACTTAAAAAATAATTGAAAGAGTGCCTCAGTTTTAAGTGAAAGTATTTATTCGTAGGGATACATTCCTCAAAATTTGATTGATTTCTTTTCCTTAAGATCCAAAATATTAGAGATAGGGCCATAACCCAAATACTACTAACTTGATCCCCTCCTTACTTTATTGAGATAATAGAAAGATCCTGAATATAACCAACTATTACCTTAAATTTGTTCATTTTAAAAAAACATGACCAATTTATAAAATAAAAAGAGTAATGAAAAAGGATGTGGTTTGGGGTTTCTAAATTTTATTTACAAAAGATCCATTAGGAGGTCCCTAAAATCCATTCCTTTATAATCTATCCTAGAAAATATATTTATTCCTCATGATAAACAACATGTAAACATTATATTTTAGAATAACCTAAGGGATATAAACTTTTCCACATGTCATAATGATATATTAATATGAGATATTAACTTATTATAGCCTATTTTCAATGAAAATTTTTCTAAATAAATTTCAAACCATTTTAAGCCATCAAAATACACTGAGCTACATATACAAGTGGCATGCATAGGTTTGAAATATATCATACCAAAATTTTGAAGGAAGGGTGATTGTAGATAGGGCCCACACTAGACATCGTATCATTAAAAAAGTTAAAATCTCTAACATTTTTAATATCTTAGTAGAGGGAGTTTTAGATAAGGTCTTTATATTTCCTAAGGAAGTTTTATATGTGTGACCCATACATCTGATACTTTGTAGTAAAAATATGAGATGGGTCATCTACATTATCAAAATTATCAATATGAAGTAAGATGCTCAAACTGGTATCCTTATCCAAGAAGAATATCCCTAGAAATTTTTCTCCCCAAGCTTTAAACATCTTGAATAAAAATTGATTCCAACTTGACCATTTGATTTTGTCAAGAAAACCTCATTCCATTTCATTGTATCAATTTTATTACACTGATAATGACCATTAAATAAAATGTTCTCATAATGTTAGTTAATCAAAATTAGATTCTAACTAGATATTTTGAGACTAACATTATACAAAGTGAAATTTCTTGAAGCATAGCTTGTATTCATTCAATTTTCCTTAACAAAGAGAGCCATTTTCCTTGACAAAAATTGAGTTTGTTTTAAAATGTGTGGTCATATAGTCCCAAAAAATATTAATTTCAATCATCCATAAAAAAAAGGGTGATTCTCAAGTATTTTATAGGAAGAAAGCCTATAAAAGAACCCAAGATTGTTTTATATTACATGTCTATGGGGAGAAGTGTGGAGGAATAAAATGTTAGATTTTAAGAGGCTAACCTCCTAACCCAAACCACACTAATATCAATTTAAATTTTTATTCAGCCTTCTAACTTCCTTAATGCAAGCTAATTTTCCTTGAATTTTAACATCCATAAATTGACTATTATAGAAGTTAACATTATTAGTAATGTTGAATCCACTAATGAGATTCAATGACTTTTATTTTGAATTGTATTTCCCCTTGGATTTAACCATGATTATAAAGAGGTAGGGAGAGATAAGATCTCCTTATTGAAGTCATAATAAACCATTAAAATTTTTATTCAAGACTTCACTTAAAATAATAGAAAACATAAGAATAGGTATGAAATAATTCATCCAATCACACCACACCTCTAAGAATCCAATTTTTTTGAGTATTTTGAAAATAACAGTCTAGTTAACCCAATCATATGATTTGTTTGTATCATGTTTGATGATCATTGTGACTTCCTTATTAACTTAAGTAGAGTCAATTAGATTATGAAAAAATAACAAATCCATCTAATATTTGTATATTTTGAATAAAACTTACATGTTGTTTAGAAATAAGAATAGGTTAGAGGATTTAGAGATGATTACGCATTGATTTAAAAATTAATTTATAGATGTTATTACATAGGGAAATAGGTTTGAAACTATCTAAACTGTAAAAATTATATTTCTTGGGGATTAGAAATAGAAATCTATAACCAAAATACTTTAAAAATTTTCTCAATACTCTGGATAGGAAACTACCTAGTTCCACTCAGTTGAAATATGAACTGGGTGTTCAGAGCCACTACATAGTATATGAATGAGAATGAAATTTATACTAGTTGCTTTATATTTGGTAAAAAATGTTACATATTTAATTAGAAGGAGAAGAACAAGAGTGACTCTCAATAACTAAATCCAGTCGAAGAAGGCTCAAAATATCTAAGAGCATATCCTACCTTAGAAAAAAATCCTAAGACAATTATTGAGAAATACATAAAAGAACCTCACTTTCCTGCTTAGATAGAGAGATGAGGGCATGAGGTAATAAGAAAGGAGAATAGGTTAACAACAAACATGGGGTGAAAATAAGGTTGCAAAGAGAAGGGGAAAAGCATTGAAGGTATTAAGGTGGGAGGAACCAATAAAAGTGAAAAGCTCCTAGACAAAAACTCTCCTAACTTGCTTATTAGGTCCATGATCAAAGGAAAAACTCCTTTAGACATAAAGGATTAACCAAATGTGTTTGAAACCCTTAAAAAACTAATTGAATAAAATTTCCCATACCAGAATGCTTGATGAGATGAGCTCACCCCTCAATGCACACTAGCTCAAAGTAATACTAGAAATAAGACCACTGTGAGCAACACTAATCTAGGGGATAATACAATAAAGAAAAGAATAATCTCCTTTGAAATGTCAAGAACACTAAATTCCTTGCTTAACCTAGATTATGCTACTCAACTAGATGATTAACAGTGTATGGGCATATCATAGTGGCTTTACTATTGATCTTTGTTAAATAGAAAGTGTTGAATCTTGGGAGGATCTTGTTTATTTTTCATGAATAAATGCTAATATTGAATAGTGTATTTCTAAACTAGATGCTGATCTAGAAGTTTTGAACACTTGGAAATTGATTTCCTCTCTGGAAATTCATACTTGTTGTTACCATTTCTTAATACACCTTGAAGGGAATGGAGAGTTTGATTTTTAAATTTAGTTTTGTCTTGACACATGTGTGATGACCTATTTTTAATGGCCATACTTTAGGTTAATAGAGTTTTGAGGATTGTTAGCTGTTGATCTTCCTTCCAATGATGTTACTTTTTGGGAATGTTATGTTATACTTTTAAATGATGGTCCTTATTAATGGTTCGGTCAGTCATTTTTTGCCTTTATTCTTTGAGTTGGTTTTTTTGGTGAACTTATTGGGATGGTTCTTTTGAGAACTAGGAACCCTTATACCCCAGTTTAGTTCTTCATTTTGGATTTTTTATTTTTCCTTTTCATTTGTACCCCAGGAAGAATAAACATCTCCAATGTGTCTGAGCTAGTACACACAATACTTTAAATGTGGGCTTAAACTTAATTGAAATAATTTCTCAAAAGTGTTTGAAAAATAATGAAGGGAACCCATTAGGGCTCATGGGTTTATCATTGCCTACACTCCAAATAATAGTCTAAATTTATATTTTTATCAAGGGCCTTAATAATTCAACATCTTGATCCTCATTTATAACTGTTAGAATGAGATTCATAAATTATTGTTACTCCAAACCAAAATTTTAAGCTGAGTCATTAAGCAAGTTATTTAAAAAATGGACCACATCCTTTTTAATTACATCCAAATCTTTATTATAAGGGCCATTTCTAGTTTTCAGCTTTGAGATCATGTTATAATTATGGGTAACTAGGTGATTGGTGAAATAATATTTTTATGGCATCCTCCCTTAACCAAACACACTCTAAATTTTGGTTTCTATAAAGTCTCCTCTTTTTCCAAAATTGAGTTGAGAGTTACAGTTATCTCTTTTTCCATGAGACATGAGGTTCTGTAATGATCAAGCCTCTACACTTGGCATTGAAAGAGTTGAATATCAATTTTGATCATGAATTTATCCATAAAGATGTTCTCAAAGACTCCATTTTTCCATATGCAAAGGTGTTGCTTAACATTTTTAAGCTTATGATCTACAATAATCTTTTTGATGTAGCCTGTAGGGGTTACTTCTTTCCACCAATCATTCATAAGATCCATCACATTATGATCCTTTAGACACATCATCTCAAATCTAAAGGGATTGTTAGTAGGAATTGTATATCTTTTGATATTGAGGGAAATAGGCAAATGGTTAGACCCTGAGACTTTTATAAATTTAGCATGAAGGATCTAGCTTTGATTTATCAAATGATTAGAGATAAGAAATTTTCCAATTCTATTCATAATGTAACTAGAACTAGTTGTTATGTTAGTTCAAGTAAAGGATCCATATTTCAGCTCAATGTGTAGTAAATTTATTTTCACTTAAAACATCAATGAAATTTAAATGGGATTGAGTATTTATGGGAACCCATCCTCTTTTATTATGATTTTTAAATATACAACTAAAGTCACCAACCACCAATATCTATTCATCCTAAAAAGATTTCAAACCCATTGATATTTCCTTCCATATAGTCTATTTAGAAATTGGGCTTGAGGGAGCATACACATTAAATATGGAAAAAACCATGCTCTCTTTGAGGGATAAGATCTTCAAAAAGATCCAAATTCTATGGGATTCCAAATTTGAGAAATTAATAGAAGATTTATTGAAGAGGACACAAATGCCCCCTGACTAACCCTTGGCCCCAACGAAAAGGAAAGAAAGAGTTTGAAAATTTTGGAGAACTTTTCAAGTCACACTACTTCTAGGAGATTAGTTTCTAATATAGAAACTAAATCTAAGATTTATATTTGATTTTGTCTCTTAAGCAACCTCCATTTCCTTTGGGATAACAACCCCTTAACATTCCAAGAGAAGCTCTTCATTGTTCTTTGGGAGGTCTCTTCCCCTTCCTTGTTTAAAGACCCATTGGAATGAATGATTATGGGTGGAACAACTGAGTTTAGGGTGGGGTAAAGTAGTCGAGGGATAGGACTGAACCAAAATGGATTAATTAAACCATAAACGATTGTGGGCATGGAAACCATTGCATCTAAAAGGCAACATCTCATTATCTACTTGTTGGACGCAACTGTGATCACCAATCATTGCATTTCAAGGGAAATGTTGGATTGCTAGCACAAAATTTTATTTGACAAAAGAGTAGACCATCGAATTTAATCCCCATAAATACTCTACATTTGCTAAAAAGTGATCAAATGATGTCATTGAAAATTTGTGAAGGGAATTCTATGAGTTTCCAGTCTTATATTCCTTAAATTCTAAAGTTGTCCTTAGAATTTTGTGTACGAGATAAATTTTTCAATTTTAACAAGTTTAATCGACTCAAATTTGAGCCCTAATCTAGAATGAAATGTAATAAGTTTTGAGAAAAAAATTTGTGTAGGAATGGCATGAATTAATTTTGATAACCTTTTCATACTTAGTGATAATTTGTATTGTCGGCTACTTTATTCTCCAGTTTTCTATCGTTATTTATGTTTTGTCATCGAGATATTTAAAAAGATAAAGCTAATAAATAAATTACACAAATTTGGTATAAAATGTTTTATAGAGAGACTGTGGAAGAAATTACAAAACAAAGCTACCCTATTAAATAATGGTGATATGGTGTCAAAACTAGCTATATGATTTCATTTTGGTAAATATTTCACAAGTTCACTCTCCATTTTCAATCAATACACATGCACAGTTAATTACTAAACTATTTTATCTATTATTTAAACATAAAATCCAATTTTTTCCTTTCATCTATATATAATATTGGACACAACTAACTCTAGGAGTGAGCAGGTGATCCCAATATTTTTTTTCCTTTTGCCTATATAATTTGGGAAGCCAATGATCACATAGGAATGGTCCCATTACATCATTATCACCATTGCTTTCATTTACATTAACATGATTGAGCAATATCAGTGTAGTCATCAAACCCTCCACCATGTCTGTAAGCACATTCAACATGTCAAATATTATATCCTCATCAAAGTATGAAGATGTTGTTTGGGGATTACTACTCAGCTCCTATGCATTTTTTGATGTGCAAATTAGTGGGGATAGCTCTGCTATTGGTGGCACTGATGATGTAGTAAGCATCTTCTTGTTAGGAAGTCTGGACGTGGCCACCTCCATCTCTTGTGGAAAGAATTATATATGGGGAATCAAGGGCAGTAGTAGTGGCAGCTTCTTGAATCTACCTTGCAGTGGAAGAGAGTGGCAATAGTGGTAATGAAGAAGCAAATTTATGAAACTTTAAGTAAGCATAGGATCTCTTGAGGTTGAAAGCCACCCTATCATAAGCATGAACAATCATTTTAGTCATGGGGAATGTGCCTGGCCATACGTAATTTTTTTCTAGGCTCTTGAATCTCATATACCCATCAGCCACTAAGCATAACTAGTAGTAGTGTTCATCATGGACTACCACGTAGATGGTCCCCATCCATGTCTCTATTAACCCCTCAACACTCCCCCACTCATTTTCTAGGATTTCCCTAGCTATTATTTTAATTTTAGCCTTGATTATCTCAGCCCCATTGACATAATCTCGAGGAATATGAATAATCAACCAAAATCAAATTTTAGATTTCATTATTTTAAAAACTAGAACCTCTTAATGATCTCTAGGAAATATCCTCTTCCCAAGTTCCCCTTCCCCTTCATGATATTTGTTGGCTTTGTCCTCTTCATCACAATAATGAGATAGATAGTTGCAGACTTTTATGTACTTTGGTCGAATCCCACCAATTTAGATTACATATCTGAAGGAGAATATGACAATCTCAACCAAGGACAAGTAGATAGCATTATAAATAGTATAATTAGCCCACAATATGTAAGTTATCATGCCCATTATTTCTAGGGTTTTAAGGTTATGTCCTTATGAGATGTGTGATATTGATGAGGATGGTAGATCAGTGTAGATTACATTATGCATTTGGGGTTTGTTTTATGTTTATCATCTTATTGAGGCATAATCATTTATTCAATGCGTAATCATTGTCTACATTGCTAACCAATAGAGAATATGGTCAATTCAGCCAAGGACGGGGAAATGACATTGTGAATAGTAGAATTAACACATAATAATAAGTTATTGTTCCTTTTATTGGTAGGGTTTTAAGGTTGTGCCCTTATGAAATGTGCAATATAGATGAGAAGGGCATATCAGTTTAGTTTATATATTGAATTTGGTTTTATTTGATGTTGACTGTATTATTGATGGTTTGAAGGAATTAATGATTAATCAAGGCATAATCATGTATTTAATTTATAATCATTATTTGCACTATTGATTATATAACCATTGATCATAATCTTAGTTTTGGGATGGTTTGACCATATTGTGAACAATACTTGAAGGAATTAATGATTACTTAGGGCATAATCATTCATTTAATGCATAATTATTATCTACATTATTAAATGTTGATTGTATGACATTATATTAGTTGATTGTATTACTTCTTACATGGAAGGAATGAATTATTTCTTTGGTTATAATCACTCATTCCATGCAAAATCATTATTTTCATACACGAATATCCATACCTTGAGCATAATATTGTTTGGGTTTATTTTATATTGATTATATTATTCACTACTTGAAGGAATAAATATTTTTCTTAGGGCATAATAATTCATTCAACACATAATTATGATTTTTGATATTAGATATCCAACCCTTGACCATAATATTTATCTAGAATAATTTTTTGTTGATTGTATTGTTGCCTACTTGAAGGAATTGATGATTACTTAGGGTATAATCATTCAATCAACTCGTAATAATTATCTTCATCATTAATTATTTGACCCTATAGCATAAAATCAATTTCAAATTATTTTGTGTTGACTATATTATTGTTTGCTTAAACGTGTTAGTGATTACTTAGCACATAATCATGCATTCAATACATAATCATTGTTTACATTATATAATATCCAACCATAAAGCATAATATTGATTTCAATCAGATTATGTCAATTGTATACTTCAATACTTGAAAGAATAAATGATTACTTAAGGTATAATCATTTATTCAATACATTATCACTATCTATATTATTGAAATTCCAAGCATAATATTGGTATTTAAATTTTTTATGTTGGATATATTATTTATTGATTGAATGAATTAGTGATTAGTTAGGGAATAATCATTCATTCAACAAACAAACTTTGTCTGTATTGAAGGAATCAATGATTAATTAGGGCATAGTCATTTATTCAATACATAGATTATTGACTAGTTTTGTGTGATTAAAATATGCTACATATAATTCAATAAGAAAATATGAATTAAATGTATAATCATTGTTAGGTATGATATATATAAATGAATATGAAGTCTATACCTTTTTATTCTAGCCAAACACTATTCACAAAACCCTCCAACTCTTTCCCAAAAACATTAATTGTTCCAAGATGTCGATAATACAATCAATGGGTGTTTTTAGTGTAGATTGTCACATTGGACATTGACCCTCTACTAGTCAAATGCATTTCTCAATTAATTTTTACCCTAGTTCATTGGGTTTAATATCTATCATTTTTGTTATCCATTATTATCTACATTAGTAACAATTTTTTTCTTTAACTATGATTGTTTAGGTGTAATCTACCCCTGTCGATGTAGTTATGAGGAATGTTAATAATGAAGAAAAAATGTACTTTAATTTTCATTATTTCTTATTCTTTCACCCCATCATGAGCTTAGATTCCCTTACCCTATCCTCTCTATGAATGGATAATAGACAATGGGTTTCCATTATCCTTCTATTAATAAATTTTTATAGTTATGAGCAAAGATTAACATAATAAGTGTTTTGAAAACTATTATACTAGGTATTAAGTTAAGAAATACATAAAAAGGACATAAAATTAGTACTATGTTATCCACCACCTATTTTCATTCTATTAATTAACAATAGGATATGAACAAATATGAACATGATAATTCTTGTTCAATCCTATAAGAAACACTTGTATTAGGTACTAAGCTAAGAGAAACTAACATTAAGATAAAAAAATATTACTATGTAATCCACCACCTATGTTCATTATATCCATTACCAATAGGAAATTAAACAATAAAAAGATCATAAAATCATTTCCAAATAGGAATACCATAAGGGGTTCAATCAATAAAAATTACAATCAATGGTTTTCAATGAGCTTTCTATTAATAACTTGATTGAGTTGTCAAAAAAAAATGAACATGATAATTATTTTGAAGACCACTCCTACGTTTTGCCTCCTACAATAGGGTACTAAATAGATAGGGAATTAGAATAGGGCATGATACTAGTATAGTCATGTGTAAAATCAATAGGGAATTAATAAGTAGGATGGAAGAAAATGACAAGATAAATACAACATAGAAAACCAAAAAAATGAAGGCCAAAACCTTCACATCCCCAAAAATACCAATATTTCAATAATAAAGCTCCATCGTTGAACCACTCCTAAGGATCATGAAAATTCCATTACCATAAGCATTGATCCCCAATCCCAAAGATGTCCTTCGAGCCCTAAATTAAGAACATTACTCCAAAAAAATGATGACAAAATAACCCAAGAAAGAAACCATACCTTCTCCAATCCTCTCAAAGTAAAATGATCCAACAAGCTAAAAGAGGGAGAAAGGCCTAGGATAAAAAAATGTTCCAAAATCTCGATCATCGATTCCTTTGAGAATAAATTGAATAATAGACAAGATGTGAATAAGTCAAGTATGTTATAATTAATTATCTAAATTGTTCCAAATGAGGGGGTCTTCACATTACCAATATTTATTAGGAGGAAGGTGAAGGGAACTGAAGTTAGCCAAGATATATAATATATAATTAGTCTCTTGATAGTTGTGGGAGAAAGAAATATCCTATGAAAAGTACTAATAAGGAGGATAACCTAAAAAATTAAATTGAGTTTCCATTAGATAATACTTATCTATTCTATTTGTTGATAATCAAGGGATCATCTCTTTTCACAAAATAATTCCTAAAATTTGAATCAGTGGCAGTTTTCAAACCTCTCAGGAGAGTTATATATTTAACTAAATTAATTAGATACCATGGAATAGTGAAGGAAAAAAATAATAAAAATTATCCCATATTATAATTCAATATACCTCTACCTCTAGAGAGACTTCGGTTACCTTTGGATGCATCACCGAAATAAATATTTATATAGTTGTCACTGAGGGGCTTCCAATAAGCCAATAGACTTTTGTTTATACGTGGAGAGATGATGAATTTATCTTTCAATAAATTCCATTTTAGTAGAATACAACCATCCTGTCTAGTGATTTCCTTTTGAGGAGGTTGTAATTTAGCCTTATAATCCCCTTAAAATAGTTCCTCAATTTTAAGCGTGAGTATTTATTCAGAGAGGGACATGTTATTGAAAACTATATTGATTTTTTATTTTCTTAAGCCTTATATGATTAGAGATGTTTCCATAACCCAAATACTAGTGACTTGATCCCCTCCTTCCTTTGTCTAGTTATTGAAAAGATCCTCAATATAACCAACCATTACATTAAATTTATCCATTCTAATAAATAACCATATCCAAATTTTCCAATAAAAAGAGGAATGAAGGATGATTTGGTTTGGGGTTTGTAAATTTTATCTATAAAAAATGCACAAAGAGGACCCCTAAAAACCAACCTTTTGTAGTCTATCCCAAAAAAGAGATTTCTTCTTCATGATAAACCACATGTAAAAAATATTTTTAAAATTTATTCAAGGGATCTAAAAAAATTCATCGGCCATAAAGTTGTATTAATAAAATATATTAACTTCTTATGGGTTAGTTTCAATGGAAAGTTCCCAAAATAACCTCTAATCCATTTTAATCCATTAATATAAATCAAGTTACATATATGGAAAGAATCTAAGAAGTAGTTAAAATAAATAAAAAGTTTAGGGGAATGGTTGTTTGTAGAAATAATTAATTTTTTACATCTTATCGAAGTTCCCCACACACTTTTTAATTAAACACAATAATTTTGAGCTAGTGATCCCCACATGTTTGAAAAATATTGTACTAAAATTTTGAAGGTAGAATAATTACCAAGAGGGCCCATCAAAGACCAGGCATCCTTTCAAAAGATAAATTGTATACCATTTTTAATATATAAAGAAAGGAATTTTTAGATAAGGTCTATATATTTTCCAATGGATTTCCAAATGTTTGACTCATAAATCCTATACTTCATAGGAAAAACATGGGTTGTATCATCTACATTATGAAGATATTTTCTTTGAAGCAATATCTTACAAGTGTTGTCCTTGTCCTAGAATAATCTCCATAAAATTTTCACTACAATATATTTAATCATTTTTAAATAAAAATTGATTCCAACCCAACCATTTGATTTTGGCAATAAAACCTCTTACCATTTCATTTTATCAATTTTCTTAGACTTAGAATGACCATTATAAAAAAATGTCTTTCATAATGTTAGGTGATTTATATTCAACTCTAATTGGATGTTCTGAGACTAAGATCATAAATAAATTAATTTATTGGATCATAACATGAATTAATTAAATTTTCTATGCTTAAGATAACCATTTTCTTTGTCCATAAAAGAAGGGAATTCCTAAGTATTTTCTTGAAATAAATAATAGAAAATAAACCCAATAATTTGATCTATATTAATATGCTTATGGGGAGAAGTGTGGAGGAAGAAAATGTTAAATTTTAATAGGTTAATTTCCTAACCCAAAGCACATTGATATCAATCTATAATTTTCTTCAGCATTCTAGCTTCTTGAATGCAAATTGAGTTTCTAAAAATTCTATCATCCATAATTTGAATATGATATAATTTAACATTCTCAATAATATTAAAGCCACTAACAAGATTCAAATATCTTTATTTAAAATAATATTCTAACCATAGATTTTACCCATTTGTAGTCATAATAAAGTGTTAAAAAGTATACTTATAACTCCAATTACAAGAACAAAAAAGATAAGAATAAAGATGCAAGAGTTGATCTAATCACACAAGGCCTCTAAGAATCCAAGTTTTTTAGGTGTTTTAAAATAAATATCTAATTAACCCTATCTTATGTTTTTTTTATATCATGTTTGATGATCATTGTCACTTAGTTTTTAATTTTAGTAGAGTCAATTAAATTGTACAAAAATAACAACTCCATCTAATATTTGTCTATGTTTAACAAAACCTACCTTTTGTTTAGAAATAAGATTAGAAATGAGGATTTGGAGATGATTAGTCAAGGATTTAAAAATAATTTTATAAATGGTGTTATATAGGTAAATAGGTTTGAATCTCATATAAAGTGTCCCAATTATATTTTTTCTAGAATTGAAGCTAAAGAGGTGCACCTAAAATCCTTCATAATTTTTCTCAACGATCTGGGTTTATTGAAAAGTTTGAGAGTATCCTTTTTTAAAAATTCCTAAAAGTGTTTAAAAATTCCTAGAGGGAACCTATGAGGGCCCAAAGCTTTATCATTTTTTATACTCTAAAGAGTAGTATAGATTTCTTCCTCTATGAAAGGACTCATTTATTCAACATCCTGATCATCATTGATAATTCTTGGAATGAGATTAACAATTTTTTTATAATCTAAAGCAAAATTATATATAGATTCCTCAAGTATGTTTTCAGGAAAATGGACTACCTCATTTTTAATATCATCCAAATATTTAAAATAATTGCGATTATTAGTTTTGAGTTTTGATATCCTATTATAATTATATGTAGCTAGGTTTGATTTCTAAAATTAATTTTGTTATGTCCTCCATCATTGATCCAACACTCTCTAAATTTTCATATCTATAAAATCTCATCTTTTTATAAAATTGAGTTGAATATTTCACTTATATCTTTTTCCATGATAAGTGATGTTCTATAATGATCAACCCTCTACACTTGGCCTTGTGAGCTTTGAATATCATTTTCAATGATGAATTTATCCCTAAAGATGTTCTTAAGGAATTTATTTTTTAATTTAAAAAGGTGTTATCTAACATTTTTTATCTTATAAACTACAATAAACATTTTGGTGTTTCCTCTAGGGACTACTTCTTTCCATCAATCCTTCTTAATATCCATCATATTATGATCCTTTATCCAAAATACTTCAAATCTAAAGGGCATGCTAGTAGTAACTTTACATCTTTTGATAGTGATGGAAATAGGTAAATTGTCAGACCTTGAGACATTTATAAATTTAATTTAAAGTATCTAGTTTAGATTTAACCAATGATTAGATATAATAAATTTATGAATTTTTTTCTTTGTTGTTACCAAAACTAGATACAATTAAAGGATCCATATTTAGGGTCAATGTCCAACAAATTATATTCCCTAAAAACATCAATGAATTTTATTTAAGATTGAGTATTTCTATGAATCCATCTTCTTTAATCATGATTTATAACTATAAAATTGAGGTCACCAACCGAAAATATATGTTCATCTTGAAAAGAGCTCAAAAACATTAATATTTCTATTCACATACTCTATTTAGAAACTAGGCTTGAGGTTACATAGACATTAAATATGGAAAAATACATACTCTCCTTGAGGCATGAGATCTTAAGTCAAATACAATTTTTCTTGGATTTCAAAAGTGAGAAAGTAATATAATATTTATTGAAGTGGACACAAAGGTCCTCTAGCTAACTCCTAGATCTAATAAAAAATGAAGCAAAGAGTTTGAAAATTTTGGAACACTTTCTAAGCCACACTGCTTTTGGGAGCTTAATTTATTGGATGAATACTAAATCTAAGATTTGTATTCAAAATTTTCTCTTAAACAACCCACATTTCCTTGAGGATCCTAACCCCCTAACATTCAAAGAGAAAATATTATTTATTATTTGGGAGGACACTTCCACCTTCCTTGTTTTAGTATTTTCTCTTATCCATATATAGAGCTTGTAAAGAGGACCTTACATACTTACTATTCCAATCCCTTGTGATCTAAAATATAGCCTTTTCCTTTCCCAAGGTTAAAGATTTTTCTAGAAAGAGAAGACATTTGAGGTTTATTCCCCTGAAGAATTTTAGGAGTAATTATCCATTTATTCTCCCATCTTTTGATTTCCCACCCAATAAATTGTGAGTGAAATCAATGTAAGAATTCAAAATTCAAATATCCACACTTTTAGAAAACAAACAAGGGATGGGATCTAAATAAAGATAAGGGAGAGGGAGGGAGTAGCACTAATGAAGGAAAGATTAGTATAAGGGGTGGATGCTACATCTGGGTTAACAACATTCTCAAGAGAAAGAGAAATATTGATAGTAAGCTTATTGTAAAAAAATAGTGACCACTAAAGTATCCTTAATGGGTGGATTGGGATGATTGGGTTTAGAGTGGGTTAAAGTAGCATGGAGGAAGGGCTTAGAAAAAAGGGACCAATGAACACATAAATTAATTTGGGCTTGGAAACTATTGCATCTAAATGACAAGTTCTCATAATCTACTTACTAAAATAAACTATGATCACTAATAATTGCATTTGAGTCAAGATGTTGAAATTTTGTTTTAAAATTTTAGTTAACAAAAGAGTGTACCATCAAATTTATCCCCTATAAATAGTTTTTTCCCACTAAGAAGTAATCGTAATGTTGTAAAGGGAATGTGTACCTTGGAATTTTGTGACTTTCCAATAATATACTCATTAAATTTAGAATTTGTCCTTAGAATTTTGTGTATGAAATAAATATATCAATTTCAATAGGTTTGACTTGACTAAAATTTGGTCCTTACTCTAAAAATAAATGCTAGAAGTTATGAAATAAGAGGTGGTGCAGGAATGGCATAAATTAATTATAAATTATTTGCATACTATAGATGATATTTATGTTGGCATACATTATGATTTTCCTTTTCATATGTTTGTTAATAACGGTTAGTTTTAACTATTTTGTTGGTATACTTTTACCATTTCTGTTTTCATTTTAGTTTTGAAGTAAGATGATTTTAATATATGATTTACAATTAGGATTTGTGTTTTATCACCAAGATAACTAAAAAGTCAAAGATAATAAACATATACATAAATTTTGTTCTAAAAAATTTATAGGAAAATCATTACATACAAAAAAAAATATTATGGAAGCAACTACAAAATAAAATTTCCCTATTAAATAGAAGGTTTGTGTAGGTGTGATAAGGTGTTGAAATTAGAGTTCTAATTTTATATTGTTAGCTATTTCACAAGTTTTGCCTTCATTTTCCATCAATAAAAATGAAAATTTATTTACAAAATTATTTCATCTATGGTTTCAACATTATTAGTTGATAGAAAATAATAAGATAAAATGGGCCCTTACCCCGAGGTAAAAAAATATATAGCTAACAAATCAAATTGGTAAGAAAGACAAGAGAGGTCTCTTTGGGAAAAAAAGGAGATGGGAAGAAAACCAAAGATCCAAATAGATATAAAGCCAATAAGATAAATATAATATATAATACCAAAAAATTGAATCCTAGAATCTTCAAATGCCAAAGTAGACAAAGATTTTATTAATAAAACTTGATATTGAAATGAATATCTGTCATAAATAAAACACCATAACCATAATCCTTGATTAGCAATCCTTAGATCATCTTTCAATCCCTAAACTAAGAACGCTGCTCCCAAAAACTAATGATGAAATATATAAATAAAGAAACCATTTATTTTCCAATCCTCTTAAATTAAAATGACCTAAGCATCCACAATACAAAGAAAAATTTGGCACAAAAAAATTTAAAGTCTTGGTCACCAATTTGTTAGACAATAACTTGAATAATAGAGTAATTGTCAATAGGTTAAGTATTTTTTGATTAATTATCTACATTATTATGAGAGAGGAAGACCTCGATACTTCCAATATTCATTAGGAGGAAAGTGAAGCTTAGAAAAGTTATCAAAGAAATATGATGCAGAATTAGTCTCTTGTTAGTTGTGGGTGAAACAAATGTTCTAAAAAAAAGAATGACAAAAAGGATAACTTGAAAAATGGGATTTAGTTTCCACTAGATAAAGCTTCACAATTTCACAATGTTGATTATAAATGCATATTTTATTTCAACAAATAATTTATTTAAATTTGAATCAATAGTAGTTCTCAAACCTACAAAGATCTATAGATTCAACCAAATTGTTTGAATACCATAGAATGTTAAAGTAAAAACATGATAACACTTGTCCAATATAATCTTTGAAAATGCTTCCACCTCTAGAGAGACTTGGGATATCTTTGGACATGTTATTTAAATAAAGCTCGATATAGATGTCACTTAGAGGCTTCTAAGAGGCCAATGGCCTTTTGTTGATTTGTGGAAGGAGGTTAAAGTTATTTTTCAATAAATTCCATTTTAAGAGAATATGACCATCGTATTTATTTATTTTAATTATAGGATGCACTAAATTATCATTAAGAACCTCTTGAAAGAATTCATCTATTTTAAGAGTGAGGATTACTATAAAGAGGGATATGTTCTTCAAAACTCTATTGATTATTATTTTATTTAAGCTACTGAATTCAGAGATGGTGTCATAGATTAGATACTACTAACTTAATCTCCTCCTTGCCTTTTTTGATTACTCAAAATATCCAAAATATAATATGATATTCCATTAAATTTGATCATTTTCATAAATAAGCATGACTAAATTCTCCAAGCAAAATATCAATGAAGGAGGACATGGTTTGAGGTTTCTTAATTTTCTTTATAGAAGATGAACTAGGAGGCACCCTGATAGAATTCCTTTATAGTCTATCCTAAAAAATATATTTCTTATTCATAGCAAACCATATGTAAACATTATATTTTAGAATTAACTAAGGGATATAAAATTTTCTCATGAACCATAAAGTTGTATTAATATGAAAGATTAGTTATTATAACCTAGTTTTAATGAATAATTATAAAAATAATATCTAGTCCATTTTAAACCATCAATACACACTTGAATACATCTATGGAATGGATTAAAGAAGTAGTTTAAAGAAATAATAAGTTTATAGGAAGGGTTGGTTGTAGAAAAAATTATATTTTTTAATGTTATCTAAGGGCCCCACACACTTTGAGATTCAACATAATAATCATCTCAAAACCCATTTTTATCACTAGTAAGCTATAAAGTCTTATAATTTTCATTTAATACAATAAAATAAAATTAATTTATTGTTAAAAGATGTCTGCTACAAAATTGCTATTATCAGATGCCCAACTTCTAAAAGAAGCAAACTATGTTGCATGGAAAACAAAAATGTATATTATCCTTTAATTTGAAGGACTATGGGGCATTATGACAAGGACCACATGAGTTCTCATAGATCTTGATGCACTCATAAAGTTTGAATAGTCTAATCCTAAGGCTATAATGATCATCATGCTAAGTGTCATCACTGATGTGCAATCTCATATTAGAGATGTAAACAATGCAAAGACAACATGGGACAAATTAGAAACTATATATGAGGGAAAGAATCAGATGAAGATTCTTCATCTATAATTCAACCTTCATAGACTTGCTATAAAGTCTAACAAAATAGTTGAGGAGTTCTTAGGCTGAGTATCTGAAATACAAATAGTGTTGTTAGCTCTTGTTGAAATGGTAGATGACAAAAAATTGGTATCGATCACCTTACAAGCATTCCCCTCTCAATTTAGAGTGTTTTTCACAACACTAAGTGTCACTAAATAGAATGTGACATTTTAAGAGCTTGTGAACCTGTTACAATAGGAAAAATCCATCAATTTAGCAAGTCTTAAGATAAGGCTCTTTAAATGAGAGAATAATGAGGTTAAATATCATGTAAGGGACCTCCAAGAAAGCTAACACAAAAGTCACAACAACAACTATCTCATCATCAATGACAAAAATTAAAGAGGTGGAGTCACATTTGTCACACAAACACTCATGACATAGGCAACTACTGGTACAATAGCTAAAACAAAATATCTACCCGTAAGCAAAGCACATGAAGGCATGATGATACATAGAAGAAAAAAAGATATCGCTGCTAGTGGAAGCTGAAGGGACTTCTCACTACCTAACAAGATGATGAATCTTACGAAGTAAAAAATGATGAAGACAAGAATGTAGTACCAGTCTCCCAAACCGCGTAACCCATGAGGAATATCTAGCTGATTGACTCAGGTGCCACTAAGCACATGATAGGTGACAAGAATTTGTTCGATTCATTGATAGACCAACCCACTAAAGATCAAGTTAGGATAGATGACAATAAGGAGTATGTTGTAGTAGTAATAGGTCAAGTTACCATTCCCTTTAGAATACAAAAATGTATACTTATGAAGTTACTATATTTTTGTAGTTTGACATCCAATCTCTTTTCAGTTAGTCAGTTGTTGAATCATAAATTTAAGTTGGAGTTTCTTGTCAAAAATGGCATCAAAACTTGCCTAATTTCACAAAGAGGTAAAGTTCTTACAAAAGATTTGTTGAAAGATTAGTTATTTTCATTAGATGTCATTTCATCTTCTAGAGTATCTATATCTGCATCAATGATAGAATCCACTACCCTTTGACACTACCATTATGGTCATTTATTAGCTAGATCTTTATACCATCTAAGTTATAATGGGATGGTATATGGACTTCCAAAGTTATGCAATTCCTTACCCATATGCCCTGGATACCTTACAGGAAAATAACATAGGGATCCAATCAAAGATTTTTATTTTCATGCCAAAAAGAATTTGGAGGTTTTGCAAACTAATCTAAACAGCTCATTACCCACTTCATTCTCCAAATACAAGTGCTTCCAACTATTCATGGATGACTACTCCTAGAAGAGGTGGGTATTTTTACTGAAAAAGAAGAGTGAGGCCCTCCATCATTTTTATGTCTTCTACCAGTAGGTTATGAAGGAGACTAGGTAACCTTTACTTCACTTCAACTTAGATTAAGGGGGAATTCATGTCATATAAATTCTTGGCATTCCTAAAATAGAAAGGAATTAAACAAAATCTGACTGGTCCCTATATGCTTTAGCGAAATGGCATTATTGAGTGATAGAATCATACCATAATGGACATGGATTTATGTATGCTATCAATAGCAAATTTAGAGAAATGCTATTGGGTAGAAGCAATTTAGATAGTTGTATATCTTCATAATAGGGAACCAAGAAAAATTTTGAAGGATAAAATTCTTAAAGAGGTATGGAGTGGTAAAGAGCCATCTATTTCTCATCTACAATTATTTGGTTGCACAACATATATGAATTTAAAAGCTAAGAAGAGGAAGAAACTTGAGTCTAAAACACTCTCATGCATCCTATTAGGTTGTAGCACTACCTCAAAGGCATATTGCCTCAAGGATCCTGAGCCAAGGAAAATTTAAAAAATTAGAGATGTGGTATTTGATCAATCATCCTTTGAGATGTATAATGGTGAATCAATATTGACTACCTCTCAGCAATTAATTCCTAAATTAGATGATGACGAGACTTCTCACCAAGAAGAAGAGCTATAAGGAGAAACATGTGTTGATCTTAGAGATCTAGAACATCCACTATGTAGTTCTTCACATCCACCAAGCAGTTCTTCACAACAATAATAGAGGTCTCATCCAAAGTGGGTACTAGGTACCAGAAAAGACTCACATACTTCATCTACAGTCAGAACAAGGAGTCAAACAAGACATGAGGTGAATTTTGCACTCATGAGTACAATTATTGATAGCTCCAAAGCTGATAATGTTTGAGAAGCCTGAAATAAACCACAATGGAAGAAAGTAATAGATGTTGAGTATGACTCACTCATAAAGAATTAGACTTGAGAACTGGTTGATTAGCCTATAGGAAAGAAACCCATAAGCTATAAATGGGTTTTCAAAACAAAATATAAGGTAGATGGATCCATCGATAAACACAAATCATGACTACTAGAAAATGGATATGCTTAGAAAGAAGGAATGGAATACGAAGAGTCCTTTGCACACACTATGAAGCTCAAAACCATCAAAGTTATTTTTGTACTAGTAGCACATTATGGATGGAAAATTCAGCAGATAGACATTAAAAATGATTTTATTAATGGTGATCTAAAGGAAGAAGTATACATGACCCAACCAGAAGTATTTGTTGATGAAAAACATCATAAAAAGGTATGTCATCTCATCAAATCACTTTATGTATTGAAACAAGCTCCTAGGGCATGTACACCATAATAGATGATCACCTTTTGTAGTTTGGTTTTACTCATAGCCCCTCATATTCTAACCTATACATAAAGAAGGTACGAATAAATATCATCATTCTTATTCTATATGTGGATGATGTTGTGATCACTAGAGGTTCAGAAGATCAAGTTGATATTGTGAAGAATAACCTCATAAGATCTATCGACATAGCTAATTTGGGGCTACTGCATTACTATCTTAGCTTGGGTATATGGTAGAAACTGAATCACATTTTTATCTCCTAGATAAAATATGCTAAGACACTCCTAGAAAAGTATAGAATGTCATATTATAAGCCACTTTCAACACCGATGGAGAAAGGTTTATAACTCTCTTGATTCTAGAATTCATCTCAAGTGGATGCAACTCTCTACAAATAAATCATTGAGAGTCTCATCTACTTGACCTACAACGGACCAGATATAAGTTTTCTTGTTAGCTATCTCTCTAGATTTATATAAGAACTAAAGAAGTGTCACTATGTTAAATAAAATCATGTTTTGAGCTATGCCCAAGGTACACTTGAGTATGGTCTAGAATATAAGAATAAGAGTCAATTCTTCTTTCAGTGATACACCAACTTGAACTATGTTAGATATATTGATCAGAGAAAGTTAACATTAGGATACATATTTCATCTCAAATCTGGACTAATCTCATGGATTAGTAAAAAACAAACCATTATTATTCTTTCATCCACTAAGGTATAGTATTATGTTGCATATGGAGCTGTGTGCAAGGCAATATGGTTATATTACATACTCGCAATTATGGGATATATATAAAAGAAGCCACCTATCATTCATTCTAATAATCAAGGTGTGTTAAATCATGTGGAGAATCTAGTTTATCATGAAAGAACAAAATACATAGAGGTCAAATGTCACTACATTCAAGAATAAGTTTTAAACCACCACATCCATCTTTGGTACTACCCTAAAGATGTACAAATAAAAAATATACTCACTAAATCCCTTGGAAATGTAAAATTAGAGTTGTTTAGGGAGTACATTTGTAAAAATAACGTAACAAGGGTGGAATGACAATGTAGCATATATAAAATTGTTTTATTAGATTATTTTAGGTTGTATGATGGCAATAGAATAATCTAAGACTATCAGTTACAAGAATGTCGTAGTCTTTTCTAGACTCCTCCTTAGATAATAATGTGTCTTTCTTCTTTGAAAATCTATTACCATATTTTTGGTAAGATACTCGATATAAATTGTGATGTATGTTTTGTTTTATAATCAATAACAAAAAAAGTTATCTGACAACCATGATGAAATTCTCCAAGTTAAAGAGCAATAAAAGAGGACATAGTTTAAGTACTCTTAATTTTCTTTACATAAGATAGATTAGGAGGGCCCCTAAAATATACTTTGTACTCTATCCTACAAAATAGATTTCTTCTTCATGATAAACCACATGTATACATTGTATTTTGCAATTCACCAATGGATCTAAACTTATTTCATGGGACATAATAGTGTATTAATATGAGAGATTAACTTATTACGGCCTAGTTTCAATGAACAATTGTAAAAATAATATCTAATCCATTTCAAGCCATAAATATACACTAAGCTTCATATATGGAATGAATTCAAGAAGTAGTTTATAGTAATAATAAGTTTACAAGAATGGTTGGTTGTATAAATAATTAAAATTTTCCATCTTATCTAAGGTCCCCATACACTTTGTAAATTAACACAATAATTACAAACTAGTGGTCCCTGTAGGTTTGAAAAATATAATACTAAAATTTTGAGGGAAGGCTGATTATAGAGAGGGCCCATACTAGACTAGACATCCTTTCAAATGCTATAATCTTTACCATTTTTAATATATTAATATAAAGAGTTTTAGATAAGGTATCTATATTTCCTAAGGAAGCTGTAAATGTGTGACCCATATATTTGATACTTTGTAGTAAACATATTGGATGGATTATCTACATTATCAAGATACTTTATATGAATCAATATTGTCCAAGTGTTATCCTTATCCTATAATAACATCCATAGAAGTTTTACTCCCCAAGCTTTCATGATCTTGAAAAAAAATTGATTCCAACCTGCCTTTTGATTTTGGTAAGCAAGCCTCTTTCCATTTCATTATATTAATTTAATTAGACTCATAATATATATTAAATAAAATGTATTTCATAATGTTAGTTAATCTATATTTAACTCTAACTAGATCTTCTAAGGCTAACATCATATATAATGTAATTTATTGTATTATAGCTTGAATTAATTAAATTTTCCCTACCTAAGATAGCCATTTTCCTTCCCATAAATCAATTTTATTCTAAAAAGTTGTGCTCATATTGTCCTAAAATTAAATTTTTGTGCATCCATCAAAGAGGTGGATTCCCAAGTATTTTTTATGAATAAATATTTAAAAGCCTCAATAATTTGATTTTCTTTATTATGTCTATGTCGGGGAGAAGTGTGGAGGAAGAAAATGTTAGATTTCGAGAGGTTAACCTCCTAACCCAAAACACATTGTTAGCAATCTAAATTTTTTGTTAGTGTTCTAGCTTCCTAAATGCAAAATGAGATTCCCAAAATTATATCATACATAAACTAACTAGGATACAAATTAATTCTTAGTATTTGTTGAAGCTGATAATGGGATTTAATGATTTTGACATTGAAAATTCTCGACCTAAATCTTTTACCATGATGAGAAAAAGGTGGTGAGAGATAGGATATCCTTGACAGAGTCATAATAAAGCATTGAAAATCTACTCATGACTTTATTTACAAGAACATAAAACATAGGAATAAAGATGCAAGAGTTGATCCAATCACACTAGTCCTCTAAGAATCTATTTTTTTTGAGGAGTTTGAAAATAAATCTCTAGTTAACCCTATCACATGCTTTGTTTATATCATGTTTGATGATCATTGTCACTTCCATTTTCATTTTAATAGAGTTAATTAACTTATATAAAGTAAAAACTCCATCTAAGATTTGTCTATTTTGAACAATACCTACTTGTTGTTTAGAAATAATAATTGGATGGAGGATTCAGCGACAAGTAGGCAATATTGTATAAATATTCTCATAGATGTTGTTACATAGGGAAATATGGTTGAAGTTATCTAATGTGTCCACATTATATTTCTTCAAGATCGAAGCTAGAAAGGTGAAACTAAAATCCTTCATTATTTTTTTTCAAAGATCTGGATTCATTAAAAACTTTAAGAATGTCCTTTTCAATAATTTTCATAAAAGTCTTTAAAAAACCTAGAGGTGAAACTAAAATCCTTCAAAAAAAATATTTGAAGATCTATCAGGGCCTAGAGCTTTACCATTGTCTATACTCCAAACATGAGTCTAAATTTCTTCCTCTATGAAGGGCATTATTAATTCAGTATTTTGATCATCATTAATCATTCTTGAAATGAGATTCACAGATTCTTGTTGCTCCAAAGTAAAATTCTAGGAAATGTCCTTAAGCAAGTTTTCAAAAAGATGGACTAACTCCTATTTAATCACATCCAAATCTTTAGTATAGAAGTCATAGCTAATTTTGAATTTTGAGATCCTTTTATAATTATGGGTAGCTAGGGTTGATTGGAGAAGTAATTTTGTTATGGTCTCCTTCTTTAAGCCAACACTCTCCAAATTTTGCTTTTTATAAAATCTCCTCATTTTAAAAAACTGAGATAAGCATTACACTTAGCTCCCTTTCCATGAGAAGTGAGGTTCTATAATGACGAACCCTCTAAACATGGTCTTGAAAGTTTTGAATATTAGTTTTGATGATGAGTTTATCCCTAAAGATATCCTCAAAGACTTCATTTTTCCATTTACAAAGGTGTGATCTAACATTTTTAAACTCATGAACTACAATAAACATGTTCGTGCTGCCTCTAGTCGCTAGTTCTTTCCCCCAATCCTTCATAAGCTCCATCAGATTATGATTCTTTAGCCACATCAGTTCAAATCTAAAGGGCATGCTAGTAGGAATTTTATCTCTTTTGATAGTGAGGGAAATAGGCAAATGATTAGACCCTGAGACTTACAAATTCAAAGTGAAAGATCCAATTTTGATTTTACCAGTTGATACAGACAAGAAATTTGTCAATTCATTTTTCAATGTTACCAAAACCAACTGTTCTGTTAGTTCAAGTAAAAGATCCAGATTTAAGCTCAATGTCCGGTAAATTGTTTTCATTGAAAACATCAAAGAAATTTAATCGGAATTGAGTGTTTCTGAGTCCATTCTCTTTTCTTGTGATTTCTTATTAGACAGTTGAAGTCACCAACCACCCCAATATATGTTCATCTTGCAAAGAGTTCAAAACCAGTGATATTTCCTTTCCACAAATTCTATTCACCGACTGGGCTTGAGAGAGCATACACGTTAAATATGGAAAAAGACATACTCTCCTTGAGGCATGAGATCCTAAGGCAGATCCAATTTTTCTAGGATTCCAAAATTAAACACGTAATACAGGATTTCTTGAAGAGGACACAAAGGCTATTCCAATTGTACTGAGATTCCAACACGCTAAGGGGAAAGAGGAATATTTACAGTCAGCTTAGTGTACAAAAGATCAACCACCAACGGATCCTTAACGGGTGGAGTGGAACGATATTGGGATTTACAGATCAATTTGAAAGAACTATTCCGGGTGGGACGACCGGGTTTAGGGTGGGCGAAAGCAGGAGGGTGTCGGGGCTTATCCAAAATGGGGCATTTAACCCATAAATGACAGTCGGCATGGCAACCGATGCATCTGAAAGTCAACTTCTCGTATTCTACTTGACAGAAACAGTAGACCATCAAATTCAAACACTGTAAATAGTTCGTGCTCACTAAGAAGTGATCAAATGATGTCGTCGCAAAGTTGCAAAGGGAATGTCCAACTAGTTAAATTCAGAAGTTGCCCTTAGAATTTTTTGTATGAGATAAATCTGTCAATTTTAAAAGGTTTGAAATCACCAACCACCCCAATATTTGTTCTATCTTGCAAAGAGTTCAAAAACCACTGATATTTCCTTCCACAAATTCTATTTAGTGATTGGCAGAATGCAACTGAATCATCTAGTTTGCATTTGTTGTGGGCAGCATGTAGTCAGGATTTTAATAGAATAGAACGGCACGGGCATGAGCATTCAATGTGGACGATTTCTTGGAAAAAAGGCGCCAACAAAAGGCCGCTATCGGTGGGATCAATGGAAGTAGGAAATGGACCATCATTTCGGTTTTCTAGTCCGCAGGTCGTTGACTCGCCAGGTCGCCTCTTTGTATTGGATTTGAATTGTTCGAACGCTGGTATTAATATTGGGCTTTACGCGCAAGGTCGCCTCGTTAGCTACGCGTTTTTAACCCAGGTGTTGTTTATGTTTATGAATCGTCATAATTATGTGAAATATGGCTGTTAGTGCAACAGTACGGCCTCTGACACACAACACTCCCTCGCCTTCCTTCTAGGAAAGCTTTGAATTACTGAAGTGCTAAATAGGACACTAAACAAAAGAGCTATCAAACTATTCAATATTTAGAGTTATTAATATTATTATTATAGAGATAAAGTATATGAATGGTTTAAAGTATAAAGAAAGATGGTGGGTTAATATTTATAACAGAAATAATATTGATATTTTTTTCATAAATATAATATTATTAATTAGAAAAGATTAACAATTAAAATATCTAAAAACATCTATCAAAATGTAATATTGTTATATGGGTAAAATCAATAATAAACATTAATATCTAACAAACTTTAAGTAAGGGAGCAAACATAAACTATTGTAAATCTATCCACAATCACACAATAAAACAAGGCCACCAAAAATATAAATGGTACATACCCAATGTTTCCAATAACAATCTCAATTTTTAAAAAAACTTAAAATAAGCATTCTTGCAAACATAACACAATGCAACCAGTAAAAATACAGAGAAATAATGTTTAAAATAATTATTTAAATTTATATTTGAAGAAAATTAATAATTTATCTTAAAAATGATTAACAAAATATATTTCATTTGCTAATTTTTTTAATTTTTTAATTTTTTATTTATAATTATATTTAAATTAAAATATAACATAAATAGCATTGTGATGATTAAAGAATAATTTATATACTTCAAATAAAAATTAGTCACATGAAATCCTTTTTTTTTTTTAGTGTGTTCCCCTTGCCTCCAAAAACTTCACCTTTTGTTTTCAACTTCACTCAAATCATTGGGAACATGGACTTATTCTTCTTATTATAACTAGGTATTTAAATGTAAGAATAATAAGAAAAATGATTTATTTTTTTGTGATTGCATTATATCAAGGAATAATTGACATATCTTAATATAGTTCAAACACACTCTAATAATTATAGTAATTCATCATTACTGTAATCTATTTTATTTAAGTAGCCAAGAATGGTTGTAATTTCACCATAATTTAACTTTGACAGGGGACAATATGTAGGAGAGATTGTTTTTGAAAGAATTTTATTCTCACTTATTTTGAAATTATAATTTCAAAGTATTCACACAATTGCATCATGTTTTGAGAGTAGTCACAGTTTGTAGCATTTAATTTGTAGCCATGTGACTTGAATTTGGAATCTATTTTGGATATTAAATTTTTTAGCACACTCAAACTTATGAAGAATCACCATTCTGATGCAACACATAGTATGGTGAAGTAGCCTTCAAGTGATCCATGAAATTTTTTGGGGGATGTGAAACCACTTTACGGCTCATTGGTCATCAATTTGAATAGAATGATGCAGATCCTCACCAATGGCAATCACAAGTGTGGAAGATCAATATATGGATAACAACAAAGAGGACCAAACATCAATGTCAATCGATTATGGTCCATTGGTGGATAATTCTATCCCCACATCTCCACAACTTATGAATACCTTATGTCCACACAATTATAGGGGTTGGGTGTAAGTATAATTCATAAATAAATCATAGAGCAATGCCCTCCATAAAAATTGTTGGTTAATATAGTCAAATATGCTCCTTGAAACATATACAACAAGTTTTTTCATATCAAATTGGCTCACAAGATATAGCTCTTAGTCCACTCTTATAATTTCTTGTTATCAAGCCCAACCTTTAATTCCAACTATGTTTACCTAAATTAAATGCAATAATTTGTAACCAACCATAGTAATTTTGTATAAATATGGTTAAATAGTATTAATCACCAGGTGAAACTGGCTACATATGTAGCATTCCATTAATGGCTATGTGGTTTGGTAGTTTTAATATCAAAATGAATCCATTGAATTAAAATTACCCAATAAGGGCACCTATTTCTTGAATCTTGGTGTAGGAAGGCCAAGTTGTTTTAGATAATTATTGAGGTATTGCATTGAATACATGATTTTTCCACCAGTACATATACATAGTGGCAATCCAAGAGTTATCTTTTGGGCATGCCTTAGGTTTTAAAGGACATTTTAAACCACTTACTCTCAAATGGCAGATAATTTATTTTCTAACCACATTCATATATAAAATGTTATCAAACATTTCTATATGTTTTCATTACTATTTCTTGGTCAATACCAAATGGTGGAGAAACATAAATATTGTATGAAAAACATAAATATTATATCTAAAAAGACATGGCCCCTTGATTTTAAAACAAATGCTTATATAGCAGGATCGATAGATTATAAGCTAGATGAATATTTTGATGGTGGTTCACACATCCTATTATTATTTTTGGAATTACCCTAAGATGCTAAAGTGTGTCCTTTAATTTGGATGGTTGATTACAGGTAAAGAGTCCATGGGATTGAGATTATCTAAGAAGTAAAAGATTTTATGAAATTGAGGATAAGATTGTACAATTGATTGAGAAGCATAAGATTTTATGTACATAGACAATTAAAAGAGGTCATCGAAGGGATAGATAAGTAAAAGAGGAAGTTGAGTAATTTACCCAGGGAATCCACTTTTATGTGCAAATATGTGAAGAGTGATGGGAGATTATAATTAGGACCCTTACCATTTATATGACCCTGCAAAAGAAAAATTATTGATGGAATTTGGTGTTTGATTTGTTAACCCTCTTGTGATAGTATTTTTTTCTCTGGTTGCCCTTCATAAGTTATACATGACTGATATGCCCATTAAGTAGATTTTTAAGAAAGGAAACATATTGCATTATGAAAATACAAGTATAGAATATTGGATTTCCTTCTTTATTATCCTGCATAATTTAATTTTATCAGTCATTGCTATAAAATTTGTAAGTAGTCCATGTAAATAATGATATTTTGTGGACATCAATAGTTATTCTTCTATATGAACTTTTATGTAATAATTGAAATGTAAGTTATGAAGACACTACAAAATATTACTTTGTGATGCTTATGTAATATATTTTTATAGGAGTATAGATAATCATTGGTTGAATTTTTCTACAAGGTGACACTTTAAGTTTGAACATTCTATTTTAGGTCAAGTAAAAGGATTTCTATTTTTTTTGATCCATTTGTAAATGGGTGAATTTCATTTTGCATTAAATTTTATTAATTTTAAATGTTTTTGATCTTAGACATTTTTAAAACTATTTATTAGCAAAAATAGTATTTTATTTCTATTTATTTACAATTTATTTCATTTTGAAGTGAAAAATGCATGTCGAATGTGCCATAATTTCTATGATAAAAATTTGAATATAAATTAACAATTTTTTTTGTTCATTTACTTACCAATTATGGTGTTATAGTTGAAGATAACCAAGTAGTTGAATATGTAGTATGCAAGAATTGAATGAAACCATTTGACATCCTCATGCATTCAATTCATAAAATTTTAATGAAATTAAAATTAAAATTTTGCTTGATATTTTTTTAATTGGAGGGACTATTGAAATTGGAAGAATTTTTCAAATAGTAATTTTTTTTATATGTTTGAAGGCATTACATGGAATCACTAAATTACATAGAATGTTAGCATCTCTACTTATATTGTAGAAATAAACATAGAGTTAGTTTACAATAAGTACAAAACTAAATTGGTGAGATCCTTTGCCTAAGCCATCACAAAAATGGGGCATCCACATCATCAAAATCATCTACGACATGATCCTGACCTTAACTGCTTGACTCTATGTTTTAGACATATACAAAAATTTATACATTGGTGGACGGATATAAACAACCACCATCCTCAGCAATTCGACTACAAATCTTTTGATTAAATTTATAACTCAATTATATATCTGTTGAAACCTGCCTTATTATTAATTTTAAATATTATTTTTAATAGAATTTAAAGTACAATAATTGTCTGTAAATTCTCATATAGATGAAATTGATGGAACTATGTGTTGCAATTGAATCTCTAATTTTATATTTAATAGAATTTAAAAAATGAACATCATGCTCTAAAATTTTTACATATGTGGTTATATATATAAAAGTAATGATGGTTATACATATAAATAATTACTTTACCAATGAATGTTGACTTTTAATTTTTAAAATTAATCATATTAAATAATTTTTCAAACACATATACCTAATTTTTAATTTTTGAATATATATTCACTTTTCAATTTAATATATTTTAAGATATTATATATATTATTGTCATGTATCAATATGTTATATATAAAACATTCTTTCAAAAGACCCATTTAAATAAATTTATGAGTTAAATGTAAAAAAAAATCTTAAATCCTCTAATTTATTTTTCACATATAAAATGTTAATCCATAACACTAGCATAACATATAAACTATTACATATGTTTTCTTCCTTTTTACAATTTTTAATAAAATGAGAATATTTAGCATTGACATAACCGAGCAAAGACTATAAATAAATTTTAAAAACTAGTTTCATACTTATGACAACAAAAGTTAATAAAAGTAGCCTATATAATAAAATGGACTTACCTAGAACCCTAAATATTGCTGTGAAAATAACTCCAACAAATGTAAATTTAATAAATTCTCAAATAATAGGGTCTTTAATATACTAAAATTAGTTTATATAAACTATTTTAATTACATAAAGTTTATATCATATTTAACTAAATTTTTTCCATATTAATTATAAATTTTAGTTATATGAATTGAAAGATAAAATTTAGAGCCAATTATAAAAATTTTAATAACATTATCCATGTGTATATATACTCATCTATAAGTTTAAATTTACTTACATATTAAAAAACTGCTTAAAGATATGATGTTTTATGAAAAAATATATTTAAATTTGATGTAGACTCTTATTGAATAATATGATCTTCAGTAAATTGAAATAAATATAGGATTTTATTTTTTATAGTTTATTTAATAAGAATAAAATTAAAAAAATAATATTTTTTAATAGATATTGGTTTTGATGGGATCTTTATTTTATACATTTTTTACAAGAGTTTTAATTGATCTAGATACAATTGAATGGTCATAACAAGTTCAAGAATACCTACCAATGATCGATCACATTTGATCTCTAATACCGAACTAAAATTTGAACCTGAATAATCTTCAGAACAACCAAATCACTTTACCAACTCACCTACATTTTATTAATATAAATAATATAATATTATTTAGATTAAAATTATTCAAATAGTTTAATATATATATATTTGTGTGTGTGTGTGTGTGCGTGTGCACACGTGTGTGTGCGTGCATGTGTGCGTGCATGAATGCATGTGTGCACGCATGTGCCTACATGTGTGTGTGTGTGTGTGTGTGTGTGTGTGTGTGTGTGTGTGTGTGTGTGTGTGTGTGTGTGTGCGTGCGTGTGTGTGCGTGCGTGTGTGTGTGTCTATATGTGTGTGTGTGTCTGTCTATGTGTGTGTGTGTGCACGTGTGCGCGTGTGTGCGTGTGTGCGCATGTGCGTGCATGTGATATATATATGTATGTATGTGTGTATGTTTTAAAAAGTGTGGTCATATAGTCCCAAAAATAATAATTTTGATCATCTGTAAAAGAGGGGGATTCCCAAGTATTTTATAGGAAGAAATCCTATAAAAGAACCCAAGATTGTTTTATCTTACATGTCTATGGGGAGAAGTACGGAGGAATAAAATGTTAGATTTTAAGATGCTAACCTTATAACCCAAAACACACTAATATCAATCTAAATTTCTATTCAGCCTTCTAGCTTCCTTAATGCAAGCTAAGTTTCCTAAAATTATACATCCGCATATTGACTATTATAGAAGTTAACATTATTAGTAATGTTGAAGCCACTAATGAGATTCAATGACTTTTATTTTAAATTGTATTTCCCCTTGGATTTAACCATGATGATAAAGAGGTGGGGAGAGATAAGATCTCCTTATTGAAGTCAAATAAATCATTAAAATTTTTATTCAAGACTCTGCTTACAAGAATAGAAAACATAAGAATAGGGATGAAATAATTCATCCAATCACACCACACCTCTAAGAATCCAAATTTTTTGAGTATTTTGAAAATAACAGTCTAGTTAACCCAGTCATATGATTTATTTAAATCATGTGTGATGATCATTGTGACTTCCTTATTAACTTAAGTAGAGTCAATTATATTATGAAAAAATAACAAATCCATCTAATATTTGTATATTTTGAACAAAACTTACATGTTGTTTAGAAATAAGAATAGGTTAGACGATTTGGAGATGATAAGGCATTGATATAAAAATTAATTTATAGATGGTATTACATAGGGAAATAGGTTTGAAACTATCTAAAGTGTAAAAATTATAGTTCTTGGGGATTAGAAATAGAAATCTATAACTAAAATACTTCAAAAAGTTTCTCAATAGTCTAGATAAGAAACTACCTAGTTTCACTCAGTTGAAATAATGAACTAGGTGTTCAGAGCCACTGCATAGTATATGAATGAGAATTAAATTTATACTAGTTGCTTTGTATTTGGTAAAAAATGTAACATATTTAATTAGAAGGAGCAGAACAAGAGTGACTCTTGATAACTAAATCCAGTCAAAGAAGACTCAAAAGATCTAAGAGCATATCCTACCTTAGCAAAAAATCCTAAGACAATTATTGACAAATACATAAAATAACCTCACTTTCCTACTCAGATAAAGAGATCAGGGGATGAGGTAATAAGAAAGGAGAATAGGTTAATAACAACAAACATGGGGTGAAAATAAGGTTGCAAAGAGAAGGGAAACAACATTGAAGGTATTAAGGTGGGAGGAACCAATAAAAGTGAAAAACTCCTAGACAAAAACTCTCCTAACTTGACTATTAGGTCCACAATCAAAGGAAAAACTCCTTTAGACATAAAGGATTAACCAAATGTATTTGAAACTTTTAGAGAATTGATTGAAGAAAATTTCCCATACTAGAATGGTTGATGAGATGAACTCACCATCAATGCACACTGGCCCAAAGTAACACTAGAAATAAGACCATTGTGAGCAAGACTGATCTAGGGGATAATATAATAAAGAATAGAATAATCTCCTTTGAAAGGTCAAGAACCCTAGATGCCTTGCTTAACGTAGATTATGATACTCAACTGGATGATTGACAGTGGATGGGCATATCATAGTGGCTTCAATATTGATCTTTGTTAAAGAGAAAGTGTTGGATCTTGGGAGGATCTTGTTTATTTTCCAAGAATAAATGCTAATCTTGAATAGTGTATTTTCAAACTGGATGCTGATCTAGAAGTCTTGAACACTTCGAAATTGATTTCCTCTCCTTAAATTGATACTTGTTGTTACCATTTCTTAATACACCTTGACGGGAATGGAGAGTTTGATTTTTAAATTTCTTTTTGGCTTGACACATGTGTGATGACCTATGTTCAATGGCCATACTTTAGGTTAACATAGTTTCGAGGACTGTTAGCTATTGATCTTCCTTCCAATGATGTTACTTTTTGGTAATGTTATGTTATATTATTGAGTGATGGTCCTTATTAATGGTTGGGTCAGTCATTTTTTTCCTTTATTTTTTGAGTTGGTTTTTTTGGTGAACTTATTGAGATGGTTCTTTCGAGAACTAAGAACCCTTATACCCAAGTTTAGTGCTTCATTTTGTATTTTTTATTTTTCCTTTTCATTTGTACCCTAAGAAGATTAAACATCTCCAATGTGTCTGAGCTAGTATACACACTACTTTTAATGTGGGCTTAACCTTAATCTAAATATTTTCTCCAAAGTGTTTGAAAAATACTAAAGGGAACCCATTAGGGCTCATAGGTTTATCATTGCCTACACTCCAAATAATAGTCTAAATTTATATTTTTATCAAGGGCCTCAATAATTCAACATATTGATCCTCATTTATTATTCTTGGAATGAGATTCATAAATTATTATTTCTCCAAACCAAAATTCTAAGCTGAGTCATTAAGCAAGTTATTTAAAAAATGGACCACATCCTTTTTAACACATCCAAATCTTTAGTATAAGGGCCATTGCTCGTTTTGAGTTTTGAGATCATGTTATAATTATGGGTAACTAGGTGATTGGTGAAATAATATTTTTATGGTATCCTTCCTTAACCGAACACACTCTAAATTTTAGTTTCTATAAAGTCTCCTCTTTTTCAAAAATTGAGTTGAGAGTTATAGTTATCTCCTTTTCCATTAGACATGAGTTTTTGTAATGATCAAGCCTCTACACTTGGCCTTGAAAGAGTTGAATATCAATTTTGATGATGAATTTATCCATAAAAATGTTCTCAAAGACTCCATTTTTCCATTTGCAAAGGCGTTGCCTAACATTTTAAAGCTTATGATCTACAATAATCATTTTGATGTTGACTATAGGGGCTACTTCTTTCCACCAATCATTCATAAGATCCATCACATTATGATCCTTTAGACACATCATCTCAAATCTAAAGGGCTTGTTAGTAGGAATTGTATCTCTTTTGATAGTGAGGGAAATAGGCAAATGGTTAGACCCTGAGACTTTTATAAATTTAGCATGAAGGATCTAGTTTTAATTTATAAAATGATTAGAGAGAAGAAATTTGTCAATTCTTTTTATAATGTAACCAAAACTAGTTGTTATGTTAGTTCAAGTAAAGGATCCATATTTCGGCTCAATGTGTAGCAAATTTGTTTTCACCTAAAACATCAATGCAATTTAAATGGGATTGAGTATTTATTGGAACCCATCCTCTTTTATTGTGATTTTTTAATATACAAATGAAGTCACCAACCAGCAATATCTATTCATCCTAAAAAGATTTCAAACCCATTGATATTTCCTTCCATATAGTCTATTTAGAAATTGGGCTTGAGGGAGCATACACATTAAATATGGAAAAAACAATGCTCTCTTTGAGGCATAAGATCTTTTCAAAGATCTAAATTCGATGGGATTCCAAATTTGAGTAAGTAATAGAAGATATATTGAAGAGGACACAAACGCCCCCTAACTAACCATTGACTCCAACAAAAAGGAAATAAAAAGTTTGAAAAATTTGGAGCACTTTTCAAGTTACACTACTTCTAGGAGATGAGTTTCTAATATAAAAACTAAATCTAAGATTTGTATTTGATGTTGTCTCTTAAGCAACCTCCATTTCCTTTGGGATAGCAACCCCGTAACATTCCAAGAGAAGCTCTTCATTGTTCTTTGGGAGGGCTCTTCCCCTTCCTTGTTTAAAGACCCATTGGAATGAATGATTACGGGTGGAACAACCGAGTTTAGGGTGGGGGAAAGTAGTCAGGGGATGGGAGTTAACCAAAATGGAGTAATTAAACCATAAATGACTGTGGGCATGGCAACCGTTGCATCTGAAAGGCAACATCTCATTATCTACTTGTTGGACTCAACTGTGATCACCAATCGTTGCATTTCAAGGGAAATGTTGGATTGCTGGCATAAAATTTTATTTGACAGAAGACTAGACCATCGAATTTAATCCCTGTAAATAGTTCGTGTTCGCTAAGAAGTGATCAAATGATGTCGTTGAAAAGTTGCGAAGGGAATTCTATGAGTTTCCACTCCTATATTCCTTAAATTCTAAAGTTGCCCTTAGAATTCTGTGTACGAGATAAATCTCTCAATTTTAACAGGTTTGACCGACCGAAATCTGGGCCCTACTCTAGAATGAAATGCAATAAGTTCTGAGAAAAAAAGGTGTGCAGGAATGGCGCGAATTAATTTTCATAACCTTTTCATACTTAGTGATAATTTGTATTGTCGGCTACTTTATTCTCTGGTTTGCTATCGTTCTTCGTGTTTTATCATCGAGATATTTAAAAAGACAAAGCTACTAAACAGATTACACAAATTTGGTATAAAACGTTTTACAGAGAGACCATGGAAGCAACTGCAAAACAAAGCTACCCTATTAAATAATGGTGATATGGTGTCAAAATTAGTTGTATGATTTTATTTTGGTAAATATTTCACAGGTTCACTTTCTATTTTCGATCAATACACATGCGCAGTTAATTACTAAACTATTTTGTCTGTTATTTAAACATCAACTCCAATTTTTTACTTTCATCTATATATAATATTGGACACAACTAACTCTAGGAGTGAGCAGGTGATCCCAATATTTTTTTTCCTTTCGTCTATATAATTTGGGAAGCTAATGATCCCACAGGGATTGTGCCGTTACATCATTATCGCCATTGCTTTCGTTTAGATTACCATGATTGAGAAATAGCAGCGTAGTCATCAAACCCTCCACCATGTCTGTAAGCACATTCAGCATGTCAAATATTATATCCTCAACAAAGTATGAGGATGCTGTTTGGGGACTACTACTCAGCTCCTGCGCATTTTCTGATGTGCAAATTGGTGGGGACGGTTCTGCTGCTGGTGGCACTGACGACGTAGTAAGGGTCTTCTTGTTAGGAAGTCTGGACGTGGCCGCCTCCATCTCCTGCGGGAAGAATTATACATGGGGAATCAGCGGCAGCGGTGGCGGCAGCTTCTTGAATCTGCCTTGCAGTGGAAGACAGCGGCAATATTGGTAATGAAGAAGCAGATTTGGGAAACTTCAAGTAAGCATAGGTTTTTTAGGTTGAAATCCACCCTGTCATAAGCACGAACAGTCATTTCAGTCATGGGGAATGTGCCTGGCCATATGCGACTTTTTTCTACGCTCTTGAATCTCAGACACCCATCAACCACTGAGCATAACTAGCAGTAGTGTTCACCATGGACTGCCATGTAGACGGTCCCATCCACATCTCCATTAACCCCTCAACACTCCCCCACTCGTCTGCTAGCATTTCCCTAACCGTTGTTTTAATTTTAGCCTTGATTGTCTCGGCCCCATCGACACAATCTCGAGGAATATGAATAATCAACCAAAATCAAATTTCAGATTTCATTGTTTTCAAAACTAGAACTGCTTCACGATCTCTACGAAATCCCCGCTTCTCGAGTTCCCTTTCCCCTTCGTGAACTTTGTTGGCTTTGTCCTCTTCATCGCAACAACTAGATAGATAGTTGCAGACTTTTATGTACTTTGGTCGAATCCCACCAATTGAGATTACATATCTGAAGGAGAATATGACAATTTCAACCAAGGACAAGCAGATAGCATTATAAATAGTATAAGTAGCCCACAATATGTAAGTTATCACGCCCATTATTTATAGGGTTTTAAGGTTATGTCCTTATGAGATGTGTGATATTGATGAGAATGGTAGATCAGTGTATATTACATAATGCATTTGGGGTTTGTCTTATGTTGATTATCTTGTTGAGGCATAATCATTTATTCAATGCATAATCATTGTCTACATTGTTATCCAATAGAGAATATTGTCAATTCAGCCAAGGACAGGGAAATGGCATTGTGAATAGTAGAAGTAACACATAAAAATAAGTTATTGTGTCTTTTATTAGTAGGGTTTTAAGGTTGTGCCCTTATGAAATGTACAATATTGATGAAAATGGCATATCGGTTTAGTTTATGTATTTCATTTGGTTTTATTTGATGTTGACGGTATTATTGATGGTTTGAGGGAATTAATGATTAATCAGGGCATAATCATGTATTCAATGCATAATCATTATTTGCACTATTGAATATATAACCCTTGATCATAATATTAGTTTTGGGTTGGTTTGACTGTATTGTGAACAATGCTTGAAGGAATTAATGATTACTTAGGGCATAATCATTCATTCAATGCATAATCATTATCTACATTATTAAATGTTGATTGTATGACATTATATTAGTTGATTGTATTGCTTCTTACATGGAAGGAATGAATTATTTCTTTGGGTATAATCACTCATTCCATGCAAAATCATTATTTTCATGCATGAATATCCATACCTTGAGCATAATATTGTTTGGGTTTATTTTATGTTATTTTTATTATTCACTGCTTGAAGGAATAAATATTTTCCGTAGGGTATAATAATTCATTCAACACATAATTATGATTTGTAATATTAGATATCCAACCCTTGACCATAATATTTATCTAGAATATTTTTTTGTTGATTGTATTGTTTCCTGCTTGAAGGAATTGATGATTACTTAGGGTATAATCATTCATTCAACTCATAATCATTATCTTCATTATTAAATATCTAACCCTATAGCATAATATCAATTTCAGATTATTTTGTGTTGACTATATTATTGTTTGTTTAAAGGAATAAATGATTACTTAGAACATAATCATGCATTCAATACATAATAATTGTTTACATTGTTGAATATCCAACCATAGAGCATAATATTGATTTGGAATGGACTTATGTCAATTGTATACTTCAATACTTGAAGGAATTAATGATTACTTAAGGTATAATAATTTATTCAATACATTATCAGTATCTATAATATTTCAATTCCAAGAATAATATTGGTATTGAATTCTTTTATGTTGGATATATTATTTATTGTTTGAATGAATTAGTGATTAGTTAGGGAATAATCATTCATTCAACACATAACCATTGTCTGTATTGAAGGAATCAATGATTAATTAGGGCATAGTCATTTATTCAATACATAGATTATTGACTAGTTTTATGTGATTAAAATATGCTACATACAATTCAATAAGCAAATATGAATTAATGGTATAATCATTGTTAGGTATGATATATATATATATAAAGGAATATGAAGTCTATACCTTTGTATTGTAGCCAAACACTATTCACAAAAAGCTCCAACTCTTTCCCAAAAATCTTAATTGTTCCAAGAAGTCGATAATATAATCAATGGGTGTTTTCAGTGTAGCTTGTCACATTGGACATTGACCCTTGACTAGTCAAATGCATTTCTCAATTAAGTTTTACCCTAGTTCATTGGGTTTAATAGCTATCATTTTCCTTATCCATTATTATTTGCATTAGTAACAATTTTTTTCTTTAACTATGATTGTTTAGGTGTTATCTGCCCCTGTTAATGTAGTTATGAGGAATGTTAATAATGAAGAAAAAATGTACTTTAATTTTCATTATTTTTTATTTTGTCACCCCATCACGAGCTTAGATTCCCTTACCATATCCTCTCTATGAATAGATAATAGCCAATGGGTTTTCATGATCCTTCTATTAGTAAATTTTTATAGTTATGAGCAAAGATTAACATAATAAGTGTTTTGAAAACTATTATACTAGGTACTAAATTAAGAAAAACATAAAAAGGACATAAAATTAATACTATGTTATCCACCACCTATTTTTATTCTAATAATTAACAATAGGATATGAAAAAATATGAACATGAAAATTATTGTTCAATCCCACAAGAAACACTTGTATTAGGTACTAAGTTAAAAGAAACTAATATTAAGATGAAAATATTACTATGTAATCCACCACCTATGTTCATTATATCCATTACCAATAGGAAATTAAACAATAGAAAGATCATAAAATCATTTCCAAATAGGAATACCATAAGGGGTTCAATCAATAAAAATTACAATCAATGATTTTCAATGAGCTTTCTATTAATAACTTGATTGAGTTATCAAAAAAAATGAACATGATAATTATTTTGAAGACCACTCCTATGTTTTGCCTCCTACAATAAGGTACTAAATAGATAGGGAATTAGAATAGGGCATGATACTAGTATAGTCATGTATAAAATGAATAGGGCATTAATAAGTAGGATGGAAGAAAATGACAAGATAAATACAACATAGAAAACCAAAAAAAATAAGCCCAAAACCTTCACATCCCAAAAAGTACCAATATATCAATAATAAAGCTCCATCGTTGAACCACTCCTAAGGATCATGAAAATTCCATTACCATAAGCATTGATCCCCAATCCCAAAGATGTCCTTCAAGCCCTGAATTAAGAACATTACTCCAAAAATGATGACAAAATAACGCAAGAAAGAAACCATGCCTTCTCCAATCCTCTCAAAGTAAAATGATCCAACAAGCTAAAAGAGGGAGAAAGGCCTAGGATAAAAAAAATGTTCCAAAATCTCGATCATCGATTCCATCAAGAATAAATTGAATAATAGATAAGATGTGAATAATTCATGTATGTTATAATTAATTATCTAAATTGTTCCCAATGAGGGGTTCTTCACATTACTAATATTCATTAGGAAGAAGGTGAAAGGAACTGAAGTTAGCTAAGATATATAATAGAGAATTAGTCTCTTGATAGTTGTGGGAGAAGGAAATGTCCTATAAAAAGTACTAACAAGGAGGATAACCTAAAAAATTAAATTGAGTTTCCATTAGACAATACTTATCTATTCTATTTCTTGATAATCAAGGGATCATCTCTTTTCATAAAATTTGAATCAGTGGCAGTTTTCAAGCCTCTTAGAAGAGTTATATATTCAACTAAATTATTTAGATACCATGTAATATTAAAGGAAAAACATGATAAAAATTATCCCATATTATATTTCAATATACCTCCAACTCTAGATAGACTTCGGTTACCTTTGGATGCATCACCGAAATTAATATTTATATAGTTGTCACTGAGAGGCTTCCAATAGGCCAATATACTTTTGTTTATATGTGGAGAGATGTTGAATTTATCTTTCAATAAATTCCATTTTAGGAGAATACAACCATCCTGTCTAGTGATTTTATTTTGAGGAGGTAGTCACTTAGCCTTAAAATCCTCTTAAAATAGTTCCTCGATTTTAAGCATGAGGATTTATTCAGGGAGGGACATGTTATTGAAAACTATATTGACTTTTTAATTCCTTAAGCCTTATAATATTAGAGATGTTTTCATAACCCAAATACTAGTGACTTGATCCCCTCCTTCCTTTATCTAGTTATTCAAAAGATCCTCAATATAACCAACCATTACATTAAATTTTTCCATTATAATAAATAACCATATCCAAATTTTCTAATAAAAAGAGTAATGATGGATGATTTGGTTTGGGGTTAGTAAATTTTATGTATAAAAGATGCACAAAGAGGGCCCTAAAAACCAACCTTTTGTAGTCTATCCCAAAAAAGAGATTTCTTCTTCATGATAAACCACATGTAGAAAATATTTTTAAAATTTATTCAAGGGATATAAAAGTTTTTAGGGGCCATAAAGGTGTATTAATAAAATATATTTACTTCTTATGGGTCAGTTTCAATGGAATGTTGCCAAAATAACCTCTAATCCATTTTAATCCATCAATATACATTAAGTTACATATATGGAAAGAATCTAAGTTGTAGTTAAAATAAATAATAAGTCTAGAGGAATGGTTGTTTGTAGAAATAATTAATTTTTAACATCTTATCCAAGTTCCCCATACACTTTTCAATTCAACACAATAATTTTGAACTAGTGATCCCCACATTTTTGAAAAATATTTTACAAAAATTTTGAAGGTAGAATAATTACCAAGAGGGTCCATCGTAGACTAGGCATCCTTTCAAAAGATAAAATTTATACCATTTTTAATATCTTAGGAAAAACATGGGTTGTATCATCTACATTATCAAGATATTTTCTATGAAGCAATATCTTAAAAGTGTTGTCCTTGTCCTAGAATAATCTCCATAAAATTTTCAATGCAATATATTTAATCATTTTTAAATAAAAATTGATTCCAACCTGACCTTTTGATTTTGGCAAGAAAACCTCTTACCATTTCAATTTATCAATTTTCTTAGACTCAGAATGACCATTAAAAAAATGTTTTTCATAATGTTAGTTGATTTATAATTAACTCTAATTGGATATTCTGAGACTAAGATCATAAATAAATAAATTTCTTGGATCATAACATGATTTAATTAAATTTTCTATGCTGAAGATAACCATTTTCTTTGTCCATAAAAGAAGGGAATTCCTAAGTATTTTCTCGAAATAAATAATAGAAAAGAAACCCAAGAATTTGATCTATATTACTATGCTTATGGGGAGAAGTGTGGAGGACAAAAATGTTAAATTTTAATAGGTTAATTTCCTAACCTAAATCACACTGATATCAATCTATATTTTTCTTCAGCATTCTAGCTTCTTGAATGCAAATTGAGTTTCTAGGAATTCTATCATCCACAATTTGAATATGATATAATTTAACATTCTCAATAATATTAAAGCCACTAACAAGATTCAAATATTTTTATTATAAAAAATCTTCTACACATAGATTTTACCCATTTTTAGTCATAATAAAGGGTTAAAAAATATAGTCATAACTCCAATTACAAGAACCAAAAGCATAGGAATAAAGATGCAAGAGTTGATCTAATCACACAAGGCGTATGAGAATCCAAGCTTTTTAGGTGTTTTAAAATAAAGATCTAATTAACCCTATCTTATGTTTTGTTTATATCATGTTTGATGATCATTGTCACTTAGTTTTAAATTTTAGTATAGTCAATTGACTTGTACAAAAATAACAACTCCATCTAATATTTGTTTATGTTTAACAAAACCTACCTTTTGTTTAGAAATAAGAATAGAAATGCGGATTCAGAGATGATTAGTCAAGGATTTAAAAATAATTTTATAAATGATGTTACATAGGTAAATAGGTTTGAATCTATATAAAGTGTCCCAAGTATAATTTTTTAGAATTGAAGCTAAAGAGGTGCACCTAAAATCCTTCATAATTTTTCTCAAGGATCTGGGTTTATTGAAAAGTTTGAGAGTATCCTTTTTTAAAAATTCCCAAAAATGTTTAAAATTTCCTAGAGGGAACCTATGAGGGCCCAAAGCTTTATCATTTTCTATACTCCAAAGAGTAGTATAGATTTCTTCCTCTATGAAAGGAGTCATTTATTCAACATCCTAATCATCACTGATAATTCTTGGAATGAGATTAACAATTTTTTGATAATCCAAGGCAAAATTATATATAGATTCCACAAGTATGTTTTCAAGAAAATGGACTACCTGATTATTAATATCATCCAAATCTTTAAAATAAGGGCCATTATTAGTTTTGACTTTTGATATCCTATTATAATTATGGGTAGCTAGGTTTGATTTCTAAATTAATTTTTTTATGGCCTCCATCATTGAGCCAACACTCTCTAAATTTTCATATCTATAAAATCTCATATTTTTCTAAAATTGAGTTGATTATTTCACTTATAACTTTTTCCATGATAAGTTAGGTTCTATAATGATCAGCCCTCTACACTTGGCCTTATGGGCTTTGAATATCATTTTCAATGATGAATTTATCCCTAAACATTTTCTTAAGAAATTTCATTTTTAATTTAAAAAGGTTTTATCTAACATTTTTTATCTTATAAACTACAGTAAACATTTTGGTGTATCCTCTAGGGGCTACTTCTTTCCACCAATCCTTCTTAATATTCATCATATTATGATCCTTTAGCCAAAATAGTTTAAATCTAAAGGGCATGCTAGTATTATTTTTACCTCTTTTGATAGTGATGGAAATAGGAAAATCGTCAGACCTTGAGACTTTTATAAATTCAATGTAAATTATCTAGTTTTGATTTAATCAATGATTAGAGATAATAAATTTATGAATTTTTTTCGTTGTTGTTACCAAAACTAGATACAATTAAAGGATTTAGATTTAGGCTCAATGTCCAACAAATTCTATTCCATAAAAACATAAATGAATTTTTTTTAAGATTGAGTATTTCTATGAATCCATCTTCTTTAATCATGATTTATAACTATACAATGGAGGTCACCAACCGAAAATAAATGTTCATCTTGAAAAGAGCTCAAAAACATTTATATTTCCATCCACATACTCTATTTATAAACTAAGCTTGAGGTTACATAGACATTAAATATGGAAAAAAACATACTCTCCTTGAGGCATGAGATCTTAAGTCAAACACAGTTTTTCTTGGATTTCAAAAGTGATAAAGCAATATAATATTTATTGAAGTGGACACAAAGGCCCTCTGGCTAACTCTTAGATCTAATAAAAAGTGAAGCAAAGAGTTTGAAAATTTTGGAACACTTTTTAAGCCACACTACTTTTGGGAGCTTAATTTATTGGATGAATCCTAAATCTAAAATTTGTATTCAAAATTTTCTCTTAAACAACCCCCATTTCGTTTAGGATCCTAACCCCCTAACATTCAAAGAGAAAACATTAATTATTATTTGGGAGGACAATTCCCCCTTACTTGTTTTAGTATTATCTCCTATCCATATATAGAGCTTGTAATGAGGACCTTACATACTTACTATTCCAATCCTTTGTTATCTGAAATATAGCCTTTTCCTTTCCCAAGGTTAAAGGTTTTTCTAGATAGAGAAGACATTTGATGTTGATTCCCTTGAAGAACTTTAGGAGTAATTATCTATTTATTCTCCCATCTTTTGATTTCCCACCCAAAAAAATTATGAGTGAAATCAATGTAAGGATTCAAAATTCAAAGATCCACACTTTTAGAAAACAAACAGGGGATGGGATCTAAATAAAGATAAGGGAGAGGGAGGGAGGAGCAGTAATGAAGGAAAGATTAGTATAATGGGTGGATGCTACAACTAGGTTAACAACATTCTCAAGAGAAAGAGGAATATTGATAGTAAGCTTAAGGTAAAAAAATAGCGACCACCATAGAATCTTTAATGGGTGGAGTGGGATGATGTTCGGATTTACAAACACATTTTAAATATCAATTTTAGGTGGGATGATTGGGTTTAGAGTGGGTAAAAGTAGTAGGGAGGAAGGGCTTAGACAAAAGGGATCAATGAACCTATAAATTACTTTGGTCTTGGAAACTATTGCATCTAAATGACAAATTCTCATAATCTACTTACTAAAATCAACTGTGATCACTAACAATCGCATTTGAATCAATATGTTGAAATTTTTGTCTTAAAATTTTAGTTAACAAAAGAGTATACCATCAAATTTATTCCCTATAAATAGTTTTCTCACACTAAGAAGTAATCAAATGATGTCATTGTAATGTTGTAAAGGGAATGTGTACCTTGGAATTTTATGACTTTCCAATAATATACTTGTTAAATTTAGAATTTATCCTTAGAATTTTGTGTATGAAATAAATATATCAATTTGAATAGGTTTGACTTGACCAAAATTTTGTCCTTACTCTAGAACTAAATGCTAGAAGTTATGAAATAAGAGGTGGTGCAGGAATGGCATAAATTAATTATAAATTCTTTTCATACAATATATGATATTTATGTTGGCATACATTACCATTTTCCATAACATATGCTTGTTTATAAGGGTTACTTTTAACTATTTTATTGGTATACTTTTACCATTTCCATTTTCATTTTAGTTTTGAAGTAAGATGATTTTAATAACTGATTTACAATTAGGATTTGTATTTTATCACAAAGATAACTAAAAGGTCAAAGAGAATAAACATATTACATAAAGTTTGTGTAAAAAATTTATGGGAAAATCATTACATACAAAAAAAATATTATGGAAGCAACTACAAAATAAATCTTCCCTATTAAATAGTAGGTTTGTGTAGGTGTTATAGGGTGTTGAAATTAGAGTTCTAATTTTATATTGGCAGCTATTTCACAAGTTTTCCCTCCATTTTCCATCAATACAAATGAGAATTTATTTATAAAATTATTTCATCTATGGTTTCAACATTATTATTTGATAGAAAATAATAATATAAAATGGGCCCTTACCTTGAGGTAAAAAAATATATAGCTAACAAATCAAACTGGTAAGAAAGACAAGAGAGGTCTCTTTGGGAAATGAAGGAGATGGGAAGAAAACCAAAGATCCAAATAGCTATAAAGCCAATAAGACAAATATAATAGAGAATACCAAATAATTGAATCCTAGAAGCTTCAAATGCTAAAGTAGACCAAGATTTTAGTAATAAATCTTGATATTGAAACCAATATTTGTCATAAATAAAACACCATAACCATAAGCCTTGATTAGCAATCCTTAGATCATCTTTCAAGCCCTAAACTAAGAACACTGCTCCCAAAAATTAATGATGAAATATATAAAGAAAGAAATCATTTATATTCCAATCCTATAAAAGTAAAACGATCTAAGAATCAACAATACAAAGAAAAATTTGACACAAAAAAATTTAAAATCTTGGTCACCAATTTGTTAGACAATAACTTGATTAATAGAGTAATTGTCAATAGGTCAAGTATTTTTTGATTAATTATCTACAATCTTATGAGAGAGGGGGACCTTGATACTTCTAATATTTATTAGGAGGAAAGTGAAGGTTAACAAATTTATCCAAGAAATATGGTGCAGAATTAGTCTCTTGTTAGTTGTGGGTGAATCAAATGTCCTAAAAAAAGGAATGGTAAGGAGGATAGCTTGAAAAATGGAATTTAGTTTCCAATAGATAAAGCTTCACAATTTCACAATGTTGATAATCAAGGCATATTTTCTTTCAATAAATAATTTATTTAAATTTGAATTAATAGTAATTCTCAAACCTACAAAGATCTATAGATTCAATCAAATTGATTGAATACCATAGAATGTTAAAGTAAAAACATGATAACACTTGTCCAATATAATCTTTGAAAATGCCTCCACCTCTAGAGAGACTTGGGATATCTTTGGACATGTTATTTAAATTAAGTTTGATATAGATGTCACTTAGAGGCTTCTAAGAGGCCAATGGCCTTTTGTTGATTTGTGGAAGGAGATTAAAGTTATTTTTCAATAAATTCTATTTTAAGAGAATATAACCATAGTATCTATTTATTTTAATTATAGGATGCACAAAATTATCATTAAAAACCTTCTAAAATAATTCCTCTATTTTAAGAGTGAGGATTACTATAAAGAGGGATATGTTCTTCAAAACTCTATTGATTATTATTTTATTTAAGCTACTAAATTTAGAGATGGTGTCATAGACTAGATACTACTAACTTAATATCCTCCTTCCCTTTTTTGATTAATCAAAATATCCAAAATATAATATGATATTCCATTAAATTTGATCATTTTCTTAAATAAGCATGACTAAATTCTCCAAGCAAAAGATCAATGAAGGAGTACATGGTTTGAGGTTTCTTAATTTTCTTTATAGAAGATGGACTAGGAGGGACCCTGATAGAATTCCTTTATAGTCTATCCTAAAAAATATATTTCTTATTCATAGTAAACCATATGTAAACATTATATTTTATAATTAATTTAGGGATAAAAAAATTTCTCATGAACCATAAAGTTGTATTAATATGAAAGATTAGTTTATTATAACCTAGTTTTAATGAACAATTATAAAAATAATATTTAGTCCATTTTAAACCATCAATACACACTCAAATACATATATGGAATGGATAAAATAAGTATTTAAAAGAAATAATAAGTTTACAGGAATGGTTGGTTGGAGAAAGAATTATATTTTTCAATGTTTTATAAGGGCCCCACACACTTTGAGATTCAACATAATAATCATCTCTAAACCCATCTTTATCACTAGTAAGCTATAAAGTCTTGTAATTTGCATTTAATATAATAAAATAAAATAATTTATTGTTATATTTTATGTCTACTACAAAATTTCTATTATTAAATGCCAAACTTATAAAAGAAGCAAATTATGTTGCATGGAAAACAAAAATGTATATAATCCTTTAATTTGAAGGATTGTGGGGCATTGTGACAAGTAGCACACGAGTTCCCATTGATCCTGATGCACTCAAAAATTTTGAATAGTCTGATCCTAAGGCTATAATGTTGATCATGCTAAGTGTCACCGATGATGTCCAATCTCATATTAGAGATGTAGACAATGCAAAGACAACATGGGACAAATTAGCAACTATATATGAGGGAAAGAATCAGATGAATATTCTTCATCTATAATTGAACCTTAATACACTTGCTATAGAGTCTAATGAAATAGTTGAGGAATTCTTATGTTGAGTAGATAAGATACCAATAGAGTTGTTAGCTCTTGTTTAAATGGTAGATGAGAAAACATTGGTATCGATCACCATACGAGCACTTTCTTCTCAATTTAGAGTGTTTGTCATGACACTAAGTGTCCCTAAATCAAATGTGACATTTGAAGATCTTGTGAACATATTACAATCGGAAGAAGTAATCAATTTAGCAAGTCTTAAGATAAGGAGCTTTAAATGAGAAAATAATGAGGTAAAATATCATGCAAGGGACCTCCAAAAAAGCTAACACAAAAGTCACAACAACAACTATCTCATCATCAATGACAAAAATTAAAGAGGTGGAGTCACATTTGTCACACCAACACTCATGACATAGGCAATTATTGGTAGAGTAGCTAAAACAAAATATCTACCAGTAAGCCAAGCACATGAAGGCATGATGATACTCAGAAGTCAAAAAGATGTCCTTGCTAGTGGATGCAGAAGGGACTTGTCACTACCTAACAAGATGATGAATCTTATAAAAAAAATGATGAAGACAAGAATGTAGTACTAGTCTCCCAAACTGCATAACCCATGAGGAATATTTAGTTGATTGACTCAGGTGCCACTAAGCATATGATAGGTGAAAATAAGTTGTTTGATTCATTGATAGACCAACCCACTAGAGATCAAGTTAGGATAGATGACAATAAGGAGTATGTCGTAGTAAGAATAGGTCAAGTTACCATTCCCTTTATAACATAAAAATGTATACGTACAAAGTTATTATATGTTTATAGTTTGACATCTAATCTCTTTTCAGTCAGTCAGCTATTGAATAATCAAGTTAAGGTGGAGTTTCTTGTCAAAAATAGCATCAAAAATTGCCTAATTTCACAAAGAGGTAAAGTTATTGCAAAATCTTTTTGAAATATTAGTTATTTTCAGTCGATGTTGTTTCATCTTCTAGAGTAGCTCTATCTGCATCAATGATAGAATCCACTACCCTTTGACACTACCATTATGGTCATTTATTAGCTAGATCTTTATAACATCTAAGTTGTAAAGGGATGGTAAATGGACTTCCAAAGTTGTGCAATTCCTTATCCATATGCCCTGGATACCTTATAGTAAAATAACACAAGGATCCAATCAAAGACATTTATTTTCATGCCAAAAAGCATTTGGAGGTTTTACATACTAATCTAAACAGCTCATTACCCACTTCATTCTCCAAATCTAAGTACTTCTAACTATTCATGGATGACTACTCCTAGAAGATGTGCATATTTTTCTTGAAAAAGAAGAGTGAAGCCCTCCATCATTTTCAGGGCTTCTACTAGTAGGTTATGAAGGAGACTAGGTAACCTTTACTTCACCTCAACTCAGATTAAGGGGGAATTCATGTGAAATAAATTCTTGGCATTCCTAAAATAGCAAGGAATAAAGCAAGATCTGACTGGTTCCTGTATGATTTAGCAAAATGGCATTATTGAGTGATAGAATCATACCATAATGGAAATGGATTTTTGTATGCTATTAATAAAAAATCTAGAGAAATGCTATTGGGTAGAAGTAATTTAGATAGTTGTATATCTTCATAATAGGGCACCAACAAAAAAATTTAAGGATAAAATTCCTAAAGAGGTATGGAGTGGTAAAAAGCCATCTATTTCTCATTTATGATTATTTGGTTGCACAACATATATGCATTTAGAAGCTAAGAAGAGGAAGAAACTCGAGTCTAAAACACTCTCATTCATCCTATTGGGCTATAGCACTACCTCAAAGGCATATTGTCTCAAGGATCCTGAGTCAAGGAAAATTTACAAAGTTAGAGATGTTGTATTTGATCAATCATCCTTTGAGATGTAGAATGGTGAATCAATATCGACTACCTCTCACCAATTACTTCCTAAATTAGATGATGATGAGACTTCTCACCAGGAAGAAGAGCTATAAGGAGAAATGTATGTTGATCTTAGAGATCTATAACATCCACTATATAGTTCTTCACATCCACCAAGTAGTTCTTCACAACAACAGTAGAGGTTTCATCCAAAGTGGGTACTAGGCAAAATACAAGACTCACATATTTCATCTAGAGTCATAACAAGGAGTCAAATAAGACATGAGGTGAATTTTGTACTCATGAGTACAATTATTGATAGCTCCAAAGTTGATAATGTTTGAAAAGGCTTAAATCAACCACAATGGAAGAAAGTAATAGATGTTCAGTATGACTCACTCATAAAGATTAGACTTGAGAACTAGTTGATTAGCTTATAGGAAAGAAACCCATAAGCTATAAATGGGTTTTCAAAAAAAAATATAAGGTAGATGGATCCATCGATAAACATAAATCATGACTAGTAGCAAATAGATATGCTCAGAAAGAAGGTATGGACTATGAAGAGTCCTTTGCACCCACTATGAAGATCAAAACCATCAAAGTTGTTTATGTACTAGTAGCACATTATAGATGGAAACTTCAACAAATAGACATTAAAAGTGATTTTATTAATGGTGATCTAAAGGAAGAAGTATACATGACCCAACCAGAAGGATTTATTGATGAAAAACATCCTAACAAGGTATGTCATCTCATTAAATCACTTTATGTATTGAAACAAGCTCCTAGGGCATGGTACACCATAATAGATGATCACCTTTTGCAGTATGGTTTTACTCATAGCCCCTCATATTCTTACTTATACATAAAGAAGGTATGAATAAATATCATCATTCTTATTATATATGTGGATGATGTTGTGATCGCTGGAAGTTCAGAAGATCAAGTTGATATTGTGAAGAATAACCTCATAAGATCTATCGATATAGCTAATTTGGGGCTACTGCATTACTATCTTAGCTTGGATATATGGTAAAAACTGAATCACATTTTTATTTCATAGATAAAATATGCTAAGACACTCCTAGAAAAGTATAGAATGTCATATTATAAGACACTTTCAACACCGACGGAGAAAGGTTTATAACTCTCTTGATTCTAGGATTCACCTCAAGTGGATGCAACTCTCTACAAAAAAATCATTGGGAGTCTCATCTACTTGACCTACACTAGACCAGATATATGTTTTGTTGTTAGCTATCTCTCTAGATTTATACAAGAAGTAAAGAAATGTCACTGGGTTAAAGCAAATCATGTTCTGAGCTACGTCCAAGGTACACTTGAGCATGGTCTAGAATACAAGAATAATAGTCAATTCTTATTTTAGGGATACACCAACTTGAACTATGTTAGATATATTGATCAGAGGAAGTCAACATTAGGATACATATTTCATCTCAAATCTGGACCAATCTCATGGATTAGTAAAAACCAAACCATTATTGTTCTTTCATCCACTAAGGTATAGTTTCATGTTGCAAATGGAGCTGTGTGCAAGGCGATATGGTTATGTTGCATACTAGCACTTATGGGATATATATAAAATAAGCCACCTATCATTCATTCTGATAATCAAGGTGTTTTAAATCATGTGAAGAATCTAGTTTATCATGAAAGAACAAAACACATAGAGGTCAAATGTCACTACATTCAAGAATAAGTTTTAAACCACCACATCCATCTTTGGTACTGCCCTACAGATGTACAAATAACAAATATACTCACCAAATCCCTTGGAAATGTAAAATTTAAGTTGTTTAGGGAGTACATTTGTATAAATAATGTAATAAGGGGGGAATGACAATGTAGCATATATAAAATTGTTTTATTAGACTATTTTAGGTTGTATGATGGTAATATAATAATTTAAGACTGTCAGTTAAAAGAATGTCGTAGTCTTTTTTAGACTCCTCCTTAGATAATAATCTATCTTTCTTCTTTGAAAATCTGTTACCATATTTTTGGTAAGCTACTCGATGTAAATTATGATGTATATTTTGTTTTATAATCAATAACAAAAAAAAAAATTCTGATAACCATGACCAAATTCTCCAGGGTAAAGAGCAATAAAAGAGGACATAGTTTGAGTACTCTTAATTTTATTTACATAAGATCGATTAGGAGGGCCCCTAAAAAAATAATTTGTACTCTATCCTAGAAAATAGATTTCTTCTTCATGATAAACCACATGTATACATTGTATTTTGCAATTCACCAAGGGATCTAAACTTATTTCATGGGACATAAAGGTGTATTAATATGAGATATTAGGTTATTATGGCCTAGTTTCAATGAACAATTGTAAAAATAATATCCAATCCATTTCAAGCCATAAATATACACTAAGCTTCATATATGGAATGAATTCAAGAAGTAGTTTATAGCAATAATAAGTCTACAAGAATGGTTGGTTGTATAAATAATTAAAAATTTCCATCTTATCTAAGGTCCCCATACACTTTGTAATTCAACACAATAATTACAAACTAGTGGTCCCTGTAGGTTTGAAAAATATACTGCTAAAATTTTGAGGGAAGTCTGATTATAGAGAGAGCCCATACTAGACTAGACATCCTTTCAAAGGTTAAAATATTTACCATTTTTAATATATTAATATAAAGGGATTTAGATAAGGTATCTATATTTCCTAAGGAAGCTATAAATGTGTGACACATATATTTGATAGCTTGTAGTTAAAATATGGAATGGATTATCTACATTATCAAGATACTTTCTATGAATTAATATTCTCCAAGTGTTATCCTTATCCTATAATAACATCCATAGAAGTTTTGCTCCCCAAGCTTTAATGATCTTGAAAAAAAAAATGATTCCAACTTGATCTTTTGATTTTGGTAAGCAAGTTTCTTTCCATTTTGTTATATTAATTTTATTAGACAAATAATATATATTAAATAAAATTAATTTAATAATGTTAGTTAATCTATATTTAACTCTAACTAGATCTTCTAAGATTAAGATCATATATAATGTAATTTATTGGATCATACCTTGAATTAATTAAATTTTCCCTACCTAAAATAATCGTTTTCCTTCCCATAAATCAATTTTACTCTAAAAGGTTGTGCTCATATTGTCCTAAAATTAAGTTTTTGTGAATCCATCAAAGAGGGGGATTCCCAAGTATTTTTTATGAATAAATCTTAGAAAGCCTCAATAATTTGATTTATTTTATTATATCTATGTCGAGGAGAAGTGTGGAGGAATAAAATGTTAGATTTCAAGAGGTTAACCTCCTAACCCAAAACACATTGATATCAATCTAAATTTTTCTTTAGTGTTCTAGCTTCCTAAATGCAAACTGAGATTCCCAAATTATATCATACATAAACTAACTAGCATATAAATTAACTCTTAGTATTTGTTGAAGATGATAATGGGATTTAATGATTTTGACATTAAAAATTCTCTACCTAAATATTTTACCATGATGAGAAAAAGGTGGTGAGAGATAGGATATAGTTGATAGAGTCATAATAAAGCATTGAAAATCTTGTCATGACTCCATTTACAAGAACATAAAACATAGGAATAAAGATGCAAGAGTTGATCCAATCACACTAGTCCTCTAAGAATCTAGTTTTTTTGAGGAGTTGGAAAATAAATCTCTAGTTAACCCTATCACATGCTTTGTTTATATCATGTTTGATGATCATTGTCACTCCCATTTTCATTTTAACGGAGTTAATTAACTTATACGAATTAACAACTCCATTTAAGATTTGTCTATTTTGAACAATACCTACTTGTTGTTTAGAAATAACAATTGGATGGAGGACTTAGCGACAAGTAGGATTTTTTTTATAAATGTTCGCATAGATGTTGTTACACAGGGAAATATTGTTGAAGTTATGTAATGTGTCCACATTATATTTCTTCAGGATCGGAGCTAGAAAGGTGAAACTATAATCCTTCATTATTTTTTTTCAAAGATCTGGATTCATTAGAAAGTTTAACAATGTCCTTTTCAATAATTTTCAAAAGTTATTTTAAAAACATAGAGGTGAAACTAAAATCCTTCATTATTTTTTTTCCGAAGATTTATCAGGGCCTAGAGCTTTACCATTGTCTATACTCCAAACATGAGTCTAAGTTTATTCCTCTATGAAGGGCATCATTAATTCAACACTTTTATCATCATTGATCATTCTTGAAATGAGATTCACAAATTCTTGTTGCTCCAAAGTAAAATTCTAGGAAATGTCCTTAAGCAAGTTTTCAAAAAGATGGACTAACTCCTTTTTAATCACATCCAAATCTTTAGTATAGAACATATAGCTAATTTTGAATTTTGAGATCCTTTTATAATTATGGGTAGCTAGAGTTGATTGGAGAAGTAATTTTGTTATGGTCTCCTTCTTTAAGCCAACACTCTCCAAATTTTGCTTTTTATAAAATCTCCTCGTTTTCTAAAACTGAGATAAGCATTACACTTAGCTCCTTTTCCATGAGAAGTGAGGTTCTATAATGGCGAACCCTCTAAACATGGTCTTGAAAGTTTTGAATATTAATTTTAATGATGAGTTTATCCCTAAAGATATCCTCAAAGACTTCATTTTTCCATTTACAAAGGTGTTGTCTAACATTTTTAAACTCATGAACTACAATAAACATGTTTGTGCTGCCTCTAGTCGCTAGTTCTTTCCCCCAATCCTTCATAAGCTCCATCAGATTATGATTCTTTAGCCACATCAGTTCAAATCTAAAAGGCATGCTTGTAGGAATTTTATCTCTTTTGATAGTGAGGTAAATAGGCAAATGATTAGACCCTGAGACTTAGAAATTCAAAGTGAAAGATCCAATTTTAATTTTACTAATTGACACAGAGAAGAATTTTGTCAGTTAATTTCTCAATGTTACCAAAACTAACTGTTCTGTTAGTTCAAGTAAAAGATCCAGATTTAAGCTCAATGTCCGGTAAATTGTTTTCATTGAAAACATCAATGAAATTTAATCGGAATTGAGTGTTTCTGAGTCCATTCTCTTTTCTTGTGATTTCTTAATCGACAGTTGAAGTCACCAACCACCCCAATATATGTTCATCTTGCAAAGAGTTCAAAACCACTGATATTTCCTTTCCACAAATTCTATTTACCGATTGGGCTTGAGAGAGCATACACGTAAAATATGGAAAAAGACATACTCTCCTTGAGGCATGAGATCCTAAGGCAGATCCAATTTTTCTAGGATTCCAAAATTAAACACGTAATACAGGATTTCTTGAAGAGAACACAAAGGCTATTCCAATTGTACTGAGATTCCAACACGCTAAGGGGAAAGAGGAATATTTACAGTCAACTTAGTGTACAAAAGATCAACCACCACCGGATCCTTAACGGGTGGAGTGGAACGATATTGGGATATACAAATAAATTTGAAAGAACTATTCCGGGTGGGACGACCGGGTTTAGGGTGCGCGAAAGCAGGAGGGTGTCGGGGCTTATCCAAAATGGGTCATTTAACCCATAAACGACAGTCGGCATGGCAACCGTTGCATCTGAAAGTCAACTTCTCGTATTCTACTTGACAGAACAGTAGACCATCAAATTTAAACACTGTAAATAGTTCGTGCTCACTAAGAAGTGATCAAATGATGTCGTCGCAAAGTTGCAAAGGGAATGTCCAACATGGAATTCTGTGACTTTTCAATCCTATACTAGTTAAATTCAGAAGTTGCCATCAGAAGTTTTTGTATGAGATAAATCTGTCAATTTTAAAAGGTTTGAAATCACCAACCACCCCAATATTTGTTCATCTTGCAAAGAGTTCAAAACCACTGATATTTCCTTCCACAAATTCTATTTAGTGATTGGCAGAATGCAACTGAATCATCTAGTTTGCATTTCTTGTGGGCAGCATGTAGCCTGGATTTTAATAGAATAGAACGGCACGGGCATGGGCATTCAATGGGGACGATTTCTTGGAAAAAAGGCGCCAACAAAAGGCCTCTATCGGTGGGATCAATGGAAGAAGGAAATGGACCATCATTTCGGTTTTCTAGTCCGCAGGCCGTTGACTCACCAGGTCGCCTCTTTGTATTGGATTTGAATTGTTCGAAGGCTGGTATTAATATTGGGCTTTACGCGCAAGGTCGCCTCATTAGCTACGCGTTTTTAACCCAGGTGTTGTTTATGTTTATGAATCGTCATAATTATGTGAAATATGGCTGTTAGTGCAACAGTACGGCCTCTGACACACAACACTCCCTCGCCTTCCTTCTAGGAAAGCTTTGAATTAGTGAAGTGCTAAATAGGACACTAAACAAAAGAGCTATCAAACTATTCAATATTTAGAGTTATTAATATTATTATTATACAGATAAAGTATATGGATGGTTTAAAGTATAAAGAAAGGTGGTGGGTTAATATTTATAAGAGTAAAATAATATTGATATTTTTAAAAAAATATATAATATTATTAATTAGAAAAGATTAACAATTAAAATATTTAAAAACATCTTTCAAAATGTAATATTGTTATTTGGGTAAAATCAATAATAAACATTAATATCTAACAAATTTTAAGTAAGGGAGCAAACATAAACTATTGTAAATATATCCACAATCACAATAAAACAAGGCCACCAAAAATATCAATGGTAGATACCCAATGTTTCCAATAACAATCTTAATTTTAACAAGAACTTAAAAGAAGCATTCTTACAAACATAACACAATGCAACCACTAAAAATACAAAGAAATAATGTTTAAAATAATTATTTAAATTTATACTTGAAGTAAATTAATAATTTATCTTTAAAATGATTAACAAAATATATTTCATTTGCTAAGTTTTTTAATTTTTAATTTATAAATAGATTTAAATTAAAATATAACATAAATATCATTGTGATGATTAAAGAATAATTTATGTACTTCAAATAAAAATTAGTCACATGAAATCCTTTTTTTTTAATAGTGTGTTCCCCTTGCCTCCAAAAACTTCACCTTTTGTTTTCACCTTCACTCAAATCATTGGGAACATGGACTTATTCTTCTTATTATAACTAGGTATTTATATGTAAAAATAATAAGAAAAATGATTTATTTTTTTGCGATTGCAATATACCATGGAATAATTGACATATCTTAATATAGTTCAAACACACTCTAATAATTATAGTAATTCATCATTACTGTAATCTATTTTATTTAAGCAGCCAAGAATGGTTGTAATTTCACCATATTTTAGCTTTGACAGGGGACAATATGTAGGAGAGATTGTTTTTGAATGAATTTTATTCTCACTTATTTTGAAATTATAATTTCAAAGTATTCACACCATTGCATCATGTTTTGAGAGTAGTCACAGTTTGTAGCATTTAATTTGTAGCCATGTGACTTGAATTTGGAATCTATTTTGGATATTAAATTTTTTAGCACACTCAAACTTATGAAGAATCACCATTCTGATGCAACACATAGTATGGTGAAGTAGCCTTCAAGTGATCCAAGAAATTTTTGAGGGGATGTGAAACCACTTTACGGCTCATTGGTTAATATAGTCAAATATGCTCCTCGAAACATATACAACAAGTATTTTCATATGACAAATTCACTCACAAGTTATAGCTCTTAGTCCACTCTTATAATTTCTAGTTATCAAGCCCAACCTTTACTTCCAACTATGTTTACCTAAACTAAATGCAATAATTTGTAACCAACCATAGCAATTTTGTATAAATATGGTTAAATATTATTAACAACTAGGTGAAACTGACTACATATGTAGCATTCCATTAATTGCTATGTGCTTTGCTAGTTTTAATATCAAAATGAATCCATTGAATTAAAATTACCCAATAAGGGCACCTATTTCTTGAAGCTTGGTATAGGAAGGCCAAGTTGTTTTAGATAATTATTGAGGTATTGCATTGAATACATGATTTTTCCACCAGTTCATATACATAGTGGCAATCCAAGGGTTATCTATTGGGGATGCCTTAGGTTTTAAAGGACATTTTAAACCACTTACTCTCAAATGGAAGATTATTTATTTTCTAACCACATTCATATATAAAATGTTATCAAACATTTCTATATGTTTTCATTTCTATTTCTTGGTCATTACCAAATGGTGGAGAAACATAAATATTGTATGAAAAAACATAAATATTATATCTGAAAAGACAAGGTCCCTTGATTTTAAAACAAATGGTTTTATAGCAAGATCGATAGATTATAAGCTAGATGAATAATTTGATGGTGGTTCACACATCCTATTATTATTTTTAGAATTACCCTAAGATGCTAAATTTTGTCCTTTAATTTGGATGGTTGATTACAAGTAAAGAGTCCATGGGATTGAGATTATCTAAGAAGTAAAATATTTTATGAAATTGAGGATAAAATTGTAGAATTCATTGAGAAGCATAAGATTTTATGTACATAGACAATTAAAAGAGGTCATGGAAGGGATAGATAAGTAAAAGAGGAAGTTGAGCAATTTACCTGGGGAATCCACTTTTATGTGCAAATATGTGAAGAGTGATGGGAGATTATAATTAGGACCCTTACCATTTATAAGATGCTGCATAAAAAAATTATTGATGAAATTTGGTGTTTGCTTTGTTAACCCTCTTGTGATAGTTTTTTTTTTCTGGTTGCCCTTCATAAGTTATACATGAGTGATATGCCCTTTAAGTAGATTTTTAAAGAAAGGAAACATATTGCATTATGAAAATACAAGCATAAAATATTGGATTTCCTTCTTTATTGTCCTTCATAATTTAATTTTATCAGTCATTGTTATAAAATTTGTAAGTAGTCCATGTAAATAATGATATTTTGTGGACATCCATAGTTATTCTTCTATATGAATTTTTATGTAATAATTGAAATGTAAGTTATGAAGACACTATAGAATATTACTTTGTGATGCTTAAGTAATATATTTTTATAGGAGTATAGATAATCATTGGTTGAATTTTTCCACAAGGTGACACTTTAAGTTTGAACATTCTATTTTAGGTCAAGTAAAAGGATTTCTATTTTTTCTTGGATCCATTTGTTAATGGGTGAATTTCATTTTGCATTAAATTTTTTTAATTTTAAATGTTTTTGATCTTAGACTTTTTAAAAACTATTTCTTAGCAAAAATAGTATTTTATTTCTATTTATTTAAAATATATTTCATTTTGAAGTGAAAAATCCATGTTGAATGTTCCATAATTTCTATGATAAAATTTTGAATTTGAATTAATTGATTTTTTGTTCATTTACCTACCAATTATGGTGTTGTAGTTGAAGATAACCAAGTAGTTGAATATGTAGTATGCAAGAATTGAATGAAACCATTAGACATCCTCGTGCATTCAATTCATAAAATTTAATGAAATTAAAATTAAAATTTTGCTTGATATTTTTCTATTTGGAAGGACTATTGACATTGGAAGGATTTTTCAAATAGTAATTTTTTTATAAGCTTGAAGGCATTACACGGAATCACTAAATTACATAGAATGTTAGCATCTCTATTCAT
>JARHVA010002013.1:542500-582500 GCA_037957365.1 Torreya grandis | reverse complement strand
TTAATAGTTACGAGGTAATGTTTACAAAAGTTTAATCTATTATATTTGATTGCTACTCCTAATGTGATGAAGGTACATGAATCTTTAGGTTTTACAATATGTTTATATAGATTGATAAAATCATATTTGAATTGAATTAAATAAGGGAAGGCCCACTAGACACTATTTCTTACAATTAATTAGGAACTAATCAAGTATTGACTATAACCCAAAATATGCTTAATTAAGGTTTGGTCACTTTAATAATCCATTCTTGATTTCCCTACATTTCAAATTGGTGATACCATAGTTAAGATTAATTTCCCTCAATTTATCATGATTTGAATGCATCTATGTGATTTTAGATAATGATATTTAAATTGAGTCAATATAATAAATAATTAATAGATAAATGAGCATAAATTAGCATAAAGTTGGATTTAAAGTTTGACATATGTTTTTACCCGATCTCCAATACCATCTTTGACTTAAGTAAATAAAATTTTAGGATAGATACAACATAAATATGGCATTAAAGTCACATCAATGTCCCCTACTAATGTCTCTTAGATTATGATGGCAGGTGATGTTTGGGTGACTTTGTTACTAAAGTTACTTTAAGTGTGATAGTATATTCAAATTTAAATGTGGTATTAGATTTGACTTCAAAGTGACATTAAATGTGACTATAGGTTTCATTTTGAATTTCATAATACATTAGAATAATACTATTTAGTTTAATTTATCATAAATTAATTTTCAAGTAGGACTCTTCTAATAAAATATTCCCTTCAAGCAGTTTACACATATATGATGTCATCTTTCAAGATGCCTAGTGTTGTGAACAAAGCTATCTCAAGCTTCAAAATGATTTTCCTTTTGAATTGATTAGACAATAGAAAATAAATAAATTTGGCATACTTATGAAACAAATCTTTTCTAAGGTGGGGGGAGGCTTGGTTTAGAGATTAAAGACATTAACATAGCTTTGGGCTACAATTGTTTTTGGAGAATGCACAAAGAAGGTAATATTTGTAAGTAGGACTCTTCTAATAAAATATTCCCTTCAATCAGTTTACACATATATGATGTCATCTTTCAAGATGCCTAGTGTTGTGAACAAAGCTATCTCAAGCTTCAAAATGATTTTCTTTTGGAATGGATTAGATAATAAAAAATAAATAAATTTGGCTTACTTATGAAACAAATATTTTCTAAGGTGGGGGGAGGCTTGGTTTAGAGATTAAAGACATGAACATAGCTTTGGGATACAATTGCTTTTGGAGAATGCACAAAGAAGGTGATGGGTTATGAAACATATTCTATAGAGAAAAATATGGAGATTTTATAAAGGTTGTTGAGGAATCCCAATAAATAAGTTTTGATGGAAGGTTTAAGAAAAGATAATTTAGATTTTTGGGTTGATTCATAGATCAATTCTAGCCCGTTAGACAAGAAGTTTGGGAAAAGTTTATAGATTTTTTAGTTGACAAATGGAATCAAAATTATCAATTTATCTTGAGATGAAATTTATAATCTCTCCTGCATATTTGTCCCCTATCAAAGCTAAAATATGGTGAAATCACAGCCATTCTTGGTTGCTTAAATAAAATAGATTACATTAATGATGAATTACTATAATTATTAGAGTGTGTTTGAACTATATTAAGATATGTCAATTATTCCTTGGTATAATGCAATTGCAAAAAAATAAATCATTTTTCTTATTATTTTTACATATAAATACCTAGTTATAATAAGAAGAATAAGTCCATGTTCCCAATGATTTGAGTGAAGGTGAAAACAAAAGGTGAAGTTCTTGGAGGCAAGGGGAACACACTATTAAAAAAAAAAAAGGATTTCACGTGACTAATTTTTATTTGAAGTACATAAATTATTCTTTAATCATCACAATGATATTTATGTTATATTTTAATTTAAATCTATTTATAAATAAAAAATTTAAAAACTTAGCAAATGAAATATATTTTGTTAATCATTTTTAAGATAAATTATTAATTTACTTCAAATATAAATTTAAATAATTATTTTAAATATTATTTCTCTGTATTTTTACTAGTTGCGTTGTGTTATGTTTGTAAGAATTCTTCTTTTAAGTTCTTATTAAAATTGAGTTTGTTATTGAAAACATTAGGTGATTGTGTGATTGTAGATATATTTATAGTAATTTATGTTTGCTCCTTTATATAAAATTTGTTAGATATTAATTTATTAATCTTACCCAATTAACAATATTATATTTTGAAAGATGTTTTTAGATATTTTAATTGTTAATCTTTTCTAATTAATAATATTATATTTTTAAAAAAGATATCAATTTTAATTTACTGTTATAAATATTAACCCACCACCTTTCTTTAAACTTTAAACCATCCATATACTTTATCTGTATAATAATAATTTTAATAACTCTAAATATTGAATAGTTTGATAGCTCTTTTGTTTAGTGTCCTATTTAGCACTTCAGTAATTCAAAGCTTTTTTAGAAAGAAGGCGAGCGAGTGTTGTGTGTCAGAGGCCATACTGTTGCACTAACAGCCATATTTCACATAATTATGACGATTCATAAACACAAACAACACGTGGGTTAAAAACGCGTAACTAACGAGGCGACCTTGCGCGTAAAGCCCAATATTAATACCAGCCTTCGAACAATTCAAATCCAATACAAAGAGGCGATCTGGCGAGTCAACGGCCTGCGCACTAGAAAACCGAAATGATGGTCCATTCTCCTACTTCCATTGATCCCACCGATAGCGGCCTTTTGTTGGAGCCTTTTTTCCAAGAAATCGTCCCCATTGAATGCCCATGCCCGTGCCGTTCTATTCTATTAAAATCCTGGCTACATGCTGCCCACAAGAAATGCAAACTAGATGATTCAGTTGCATTCTGCGACGATTTTTGTTTCAACTTAACTTGTGCCGAATCGACCGAGGACAGAGGAGACGGCGGCGTCTGCGGCGACTCTCCCTCCAGAAGGACCCGTCAGAAGGACTTAGTTGAGGCGGGAGAAGGAGGTGGTGGTGCTGCAAGCGGTGCTGCTTCCTCGTCTCCCTCGCAAGAAAAGCAGCAGCAGCGACCGTTGAGAAGAGGAGGAGGGAGGCAAGGAAGCGCCACCAGCAAGAAGAGGCACCCGGTTTTCAGGGGTGTGAGAAAGCGGAAAGGTGGCCGATGGGTATCTGAGATTCGAGAGCCTGGAAAAAAGTCTCGCATATGGCTGGGCACATTCACCACCCCTGAAATGGCCGCTCGCGCTTATGACACGGCGGCTTTCAACCTCAGGAGACCCTACGCTTACTTGAATTTTCCGGAATCCGCTTCTTCATTACCATTACTGCCGCTCTCTTCCACTGCCAAGCAGATTCGAGATGCCGCCACCGCCGCCGCCGCTGCTTTCCCAAGTATACCGTTTTCCGCTGGAGGAGGAAGAGGCCACGTCCAGACATCCCCACAAGAAGACCCTGCTGGATCATCGGCGCCAGCAGCAGCAAAATCGTCCATGTCAATTTGCACATCAGACAGAGAGCAGGAGTTGAGTATTAGTGCCCCAACAGCATCCTCATACTTCGACGAGGATATAATATTTGACATGCCGAATGTACTTACAGACATGGCGGAGGGTCTCATGATTACGCCGCTATTGCTTAATCATGGTAATCTAAACGGAAGCAATGGCGAGAATGACGTAGCTGAGCCATCTCTGTGGGATCATTGGTTTACCTAATTATCATATGCCCACCTGCTCGCTCCTAGAGTCAGCTGTGTCCAATATTATATTAGACGAAAAAAATTCGGGTTGATGTTTAAATCACAGAAAAAACAGTTTTCTAAATAACTGAGCATTTGTATTCATGGAAAATGGAGGGCAAACCTTTGATATACTTACGAAAATAAAATTATAACACTACTTTCAACACCATTTAACACCTGCACAAGCCCATTATTTAATAGGGTAGCTTTGTTTTGCAGTTGCTTCCACAGTCTTTTTTTTCCTATATAATGATTTGCCTGTAAAACGTTTAGCACCAAATTTGGGTAATCTGTTTATTAGCTTTGTCTTTTAAGTTATCTCGATGATAAAATACAAAGCCCGATTGTAAAGCGGACGATAAAATCGCAAAACTGAATCAACCCGATTGTAAAAGGACAAATGAGATTTAAGGAGCCACCTCCGTAATAATAGTAAAAACCATCCTTTAGAAACAAACATCTGATAAAGGAAACCGGTAAAGTAGCCGACAATTAAAATCATCCGTAGTGTGAAAAGGTTTTCAGAATTAATTGACGCCGTTCCTGTACCGCCTTTTTTTCCGGAATTTCGTTCTAGAGTAGGGTCCAAATTTCGGTCAGGTCAAACCTTTTAAAATTGATAGATTTATCTCATATAAAAAATTCTGAGGGCAACTTCTGAAATTAACTAGTATAGGATTGGAAAGTCACAGAATTCCAAGTCGGACATTCCCTTTGCAACTTTGCGACGACATCATTTCATCACTTCTTAGTGAGCACGAACTATTTACAGTGTTTAAATTTGATGGTCTACTGTTCTGTCAAGTAGAATACGAGAAGTTGACTTGCAGATGCAACTGTTGCCATGCAGACTGTCATTTATGGGTTAAATGCCCCATTTTGGCTAAGCCCCGACACCTTCCTGCTTTCGCCCACCCTAAACCCGGTCGTCTCACCCGTAATAGTTCTTTCAAATTGATCTGTAAATCCCAATATCGTTCCACTCCACCCGTTAAGGATCCGGTGGTGGTTCATCTCTTGTACACTAAGCTGACTGTAAATATTCCTCTTTCCCCTTAGCGTGTTGGAATCTCAGTAAAATTGGAATAGCCTTTGTGTCCTCTTCAAGAAATCCTGTATTACGTGTTTAATTTTGGAATCCTAGAAAAATTGGATCTGCCTTAGCATCTCATGCCTCAAGGAGAGTATGTCTTTTTCCATATTTAACGTGTATGCTCTCTCAGGCCCAATCACTAAATAGAAATTGTGGAATGAAATATCAGTGGTTTTGAACTCTTTGCAAGATGAACAAATATTGGGGTGGTTGGTGATTTCAACTGTATATTAAGAAATCACAAGAAAAGAAGATGGACTCAGAAATACTCAACTCCAATTAAATTCCATTGATGTTTTCAATGAAAACAATTTACGGGACATTGAGCTTAAATTTGGATATTTTACTTGAACTAACAGAATAGTTGGTTTTGGTAACATTACAAAATGAATCGACAAATTTCTTGTCTGTATCAATTGGTAAAATCAAAATTGGATCTTTCACTTTGAATTTCTAAGTCTCAGGGTCTAATCATTTGCCTATTTCCCTCACTATCAAAAGAGATAAAATTCCTACTAGCATGCCCTTTAGATTTGAACTGATGTGGCTTAAGAATCATAATCTGATGGAGCTTATGAAGGATTGCGGGAAAGAACTAGCGACTAGAGGTAGCACAAACATGTTTATTGTAGTTCATGAGTTTAAAAATGTTAGACAACACCTTTGTAAATGGAAAAATGAAGTCTTTGAGGATATCTTTAGGGATAAACTCATCATCAAAACTAATATTCAAAACTTTCAAGACCATGTTTAGAGGGTTGGTCATTATAGAACCTCACTTCTCATGGAAAAGTAGCTAAGTGTAATGCTTATCTCAGTTTTGGAAAAAGAGGAGATTTTATAAAAAGCAAAATTTGGAGAGTGTTGGCTTAAAGAAGGAGACCATAACAAAATTACTTCTCCAATCAACCCTAGCTACCCATAATTATAAAAGGATCTCAAAATTCAAAATTAACTATGACCTCTATACTAAAGATTTGGATGTGATTAAAAAGGAGTTAGTCCATCTTTTTGAAAACTTGCTTAAGGACATTTCCTATAATTTTACTTTGGATCAACAAGAATCTATGAATCTCATTTCAAGAATGATCAATGATGATCAAAATGTTGAATTAATGATGCTCGTCATAGAGGAAGAAATTTAGACTCATGTTTGGAGTATAGACGATGATAAAGCTCTAGGCCCTAATAGATCTTTGAAAAATAATAATGAAGGATTTTAGTTTCACCTCTAGGTTTTTTTAAGACTTTTTGAAAATTATTGAAAAGGACATTCTTAAACTTTCTAATGAATCCAGATCTTTGAAAAAAAATAATGAAGAATTTTAGTTTCACCTTTCTAGCTCTGATCCAGAAGAAATATAATGTGGACACATTAGATAACTTCAACCATATTTCCCTGTGTAACAACATCTATGAGAATATTTATACAAAATTGTCTACTTGTTGTTGAGTCCTCCTTACAATTATTATTTCTAAACAACAAGTAGGTATTGTTCAAAATAGACAAATTTTAGATGGAGTTGTTACTTTGTATAAGTTAATTAACTCTATTAAAATGAAAATAGAAGTGACAATGATCATCAAACATGATATAAAAAAAGCATGTGTTAGGGTTAACTAGAGATTTATTTTCAAACTCCTCAAAAAAACTAGATTCTTAGAGGACTAGTGTGATTGGATCAACTCTTGCATCTTTATTCCTATGTTTTATGTTCTTGTAAATGGAGTCATGACTAGATTTTCAATGCTTTATTATGACTATGTCAAGGATATCCTATCTCTCACCACTTTTTTCTCATCATGGTAAAAGATTTAGGTAGAGAATTTTCAATGTCAAAATCATTAAATCCCATTATCATCTTCAACAAATACTAAGAGTTATTTATATGCTAGTTAGTTTATGTATGATATAATTTTGGGAATCTCAGTTTGCATTTAGGAAGCTAGAACACTAAAGAAAACTTTAGATTGATATCAATGTGTTTTGGGTTAGGAGGTTAACCTCTTGAAATCTAACATTTTCTTCCTCCACACTTCTCCTCGACATAGACATAATATAATAAATCAAATTATTGAGGATTTCTATGATTTATTCATAAAAAATACTTGCGAATCCCCTTCTTTGATGGATGGCGAAAAACTTAATTTTAGGACAATATGAGCACAACCTTTTAGAATAAAATCGATTTATGGGAAGGAAAATGGCTATCTTAGGTAGGAAAAAATTAATTAATTCAAGCTATGATCCAATAAATTACATTATATATGATCTTAATCTTAGAAGATCTAGTTAGAGTTAAATATAGATTAACTAACATTATGAAATACATTTTATTTAATATATATATTATGAGTCTAATAAAATTAATATAATGAAATGTAAAGAGGCTTGCTTACCAAAATCAAAAGGTCAAGTTGGAATCAATTTTATTTCAAGATCATTAAAGCTTGGAGAGAAAAACTTCTATGGATATTATTATAGGATAAGGATAACACTTGGAGCATATTGATTCATAGAAAGTATCTTGATAATGTGGATAATCCATCCCATATTTTTACTATAAAGTATCAAATATATGGGTCACACATTTATAGTTTCCTTAGGAAATATAGATACCTTATCTAAAAGTCTTTATATCAATATATTAAAAATGGTAAAGATTTTAACCTTTGAAAGGATGTCTAGTCTTGTATGGGCCCTCTCTGCAATCAGCTTTCCCTCAAAATTTTAGTAGTATATTTTTCAAACCTACGGGGACCACTAGTTTGTAATTATTGTGTTGAATTACAAAGTGTATGGGGACCTTAGATAAAATGGAAAATTTTAATTATTTATACAACCAACCATTCTTGTAAACTTATTATTACTATAAACTACTTCTTGAATTCAATTCGTATATGAAACTTAGTGTATATTGATGGCTTGAAATGGATTGGATATTATTTTTACAATTATTCATTGAAACTAGGCCATAATAAGTTAATCTCTCATATTAATACACCTTTATGCCCCATGAAATAAATTTAGATCCCTTGGTGAGTTTCAAAATACAATGTATACATGTGGTTTATCATAAAGAAGAAATCTATTTTCTGGGATAGAGTACAAAGTATTTTTTCAGCCCCCCCCGCCCCCCCCCCCCCCCCCCCCCCCCCCCCCCCCCCCCCCCACAATCTATCTCATGTAAAGAAAATTAAGAGTACTCAAACTATGTCTTCTTTTATTTCTCTTTAACCTAGAGAATTTGGTCATGGTTGTCAGAAATCTTTTTTTCTTATTGATTAAAAAACAAAACATACATCACAATTTATATCCAGTAGCTTACCAAAAATATGGTAATAGATTTTTGAAAAAGAAAGATAGATTAATATCTAAGGAGGAGTCTAGAAAAGACTATGACATTCTTGTAACAAACAGTCTTAGATTATTCTATTACCATCATACAACTTCAAATAATTTAATAAAATAATTTTATTTATGCTACATTGTCATTCCCCCCTTATTACATTATTTTTACAAATGTACTCCCTAAACAACTCAAATATTACATTTTCAAGGGATTCGGTGAGTATATTTTTTATTTGTGCATCTGTAGGGCAGTGCTGAAGATGGATGTGGTAGTTTAAAACTTATTCTTGAATGTAATGACATTCAACCTCTATGTGCTTTGTTCTTTCATGATAAACTAGATTCTTCACAAACATTGACACACCTTGATTATCACAATGAATGATAGGTGGCTTCTTTTCTATATATCCCATAATTGCTAGTATGCAACATAACCATATCGCCTTGCACATAGCTCCATATGCAACATGATATTATACCTCAGTGGATGAAAGAACAACAACGGTTTGGTTTTACTAATCCATGAGATTGGTCCAGATCTGAGATGAAATACGTATCCTGATGTTGACTTTCTTTGATCAATAGATCTAACATAGCCAAAGTCGGTGTATCCCTACAAGAATAATTGACTATTATTCTTGTATTATAGACCATACTCAAGTGTAGCTTGGACATATCTCAAAACATGATTTACTTTAACCCAGTGACATTTCTTTAGTTCTTGTATAAATATAGAGAGATAGCTAACAACAAAATATATATCTCGTCTAGTGTAGGTCAAGTAGATGAGACTCCCAATGCTTTATTTGTATAGAGTTGCATCCACTTGAGGTGAATCCTAGAATCGAGAGAGTTATAAACCTTTCTCCATCGGTGTTGAAAGTGGCTTACAATATGACATTATGTACTTTTCCAAGAGTGTCTTAGCATATTTTATCTACGAGATAAAAATGTGATTCAGTTTCTACCATATCTCTAAGCTAAGATAGTAATGCAGTATCCCCAAATTAGTTATGTTGACAGATCTTGTGAGGTTATTCTTCACAATATCAACTTGATCTTCTAAACTTCTAGTGATCACAACATCATCCACAATAGAATAAGAATGATGATATTTATTCCTACCTTCTTTGTGTATAAGTTAGAATCTACTGGGCTATGAGTAAAACCATACTACAAAAGGTGATCATCTATTATGGTGTACCATGTCCTAGGAGCTTAATCCTACCTCATGTCTTGTTTGACTCCTTATTCTGACTCTAGATGAAGTATGTGAGTCTTTTCTAGTGCCTAGTACCCACTTTGGATGAGACCTCTATTGTTGTTGTGAAGAACTGCTTGGTGGATGTGAAGAACTACATAGTGGATGTTCTAGATCTCTAAGATCAACATACATTTCTCCTTATAGCTCTTCTTCCTAGTGAGAAGTCTCCTCATCATCTAACTTAGGAAGTAATTGGTGGGAGGTAGTCTATATTGATTCAGCATTCTACATCTCAAAAGATGATTTATCAAATACCACATCTCTAATTTCATAGATTTTCCTTGACTCAGGATCCTTGAGACAATATGCCTTTGAGGTAGTGTTATAGCCCAATAGGATACATAGGAGTGTTTTAGACTCGAGTTTCTTCCTTTTCTTAGTTTCTAAATGCATATATGTTGTGTAACCAAATACTCGTAAATGAGAAATAGATGGCTTTTTACCACTCCATACCTCTTCAGGAATTTTATCTTTCAAAATTTTTGTTCGTGCCCTATTATGAAGATATACAACTATCTAAATTGCTTCTGCCCAATAGCGTTTCTCTAGCTTTGCTATTGATAGCATGCAAAAATCCATTTCCCTTATGGTATGATTCTATCGCTCGATAATGTCATTTTGCTAAAGCATATAGGGAGCAGTCAGATCTTATTTAATTCCTTGCTAGTTTAGGAATGTCAAGAATTTATTTGACATGATATCCCCCTTAATCTGAGTTGAGATGAAGTAGAGGTTGCCTAGTCTCCTTCATTACCTACTGGTAGAAGACTTGAAAATGATAGAGGGCCTCACTCTTTCTTTTTTAGGAGAAATACCCACATCTTCTAGGAGTAGTCATCCATGAATAGTTGGAAGTACTTATATTTGGAGAATGAAGTGGGTAATGAGCTGTTCAGATTAGTATGTACAACCTCCAAATGCTTTTTGGAATGAAAATAAATATTTTGATTGGATCCCTTTGTTGTTTTCCTATAAGGCATCCAGTGCATATGGGTAAAGAATTGCACAACTTTGGAAGTCCATATACCATCCCTTTAGAACTTAGATGGTATAAAGATCTAGCTGATAAATGACCATAATGGTATTGTCAAAGGGTAGTGAATTCTATCATTGATGCAGATGGAGTTTCTCTAGAAGATGAAACAATATCTAAAGAAAACAACTTGTCTTTCATAAAAGCTTTTGCAAGAACTTTACCTTTTTGTGAAATCAGGCAAGTTTTGATGCCATTTTTCACAAGAAACTCCACCTTAACTTGATGATTCAATAGCTGACTTATTGATAAGAGATTGAATGTCAAACTATAAACATATAGTACCTTCATAAGTATATAATTTTGTGTTTTGAAGGGAATGGTAACTTGACCTATTCCTAATACGACATACTCCTTATTGTCATCTATACTAACCTAATCTCCAGTGGGTTAGTCTATCAACGAATCAAACAACTTCTTGTCACCTATCATGTGCTTAGTGGCACCTGAATCAATCAACTAGATATTCCTCATGGGTTACAAGGTCTGGAATACTAGTACTACATTCTTGTCTTCATCATAGGTTACTTCATAAGATTCATCATATTGTTAGGTAGTGAGAAGTCCCTTCTGCTTCCACTAGTAGGGATATCTTTTTGATTTCTAAGTATCATCATGCCTTGCTATGCTTGGCTTGCTGGTAGATATTTTGTTTTAGCTATTGTACAAGTAGCTGCTTGTGTCATGAGTGTTAGTGTGACAAATGTGACTCCACCTCTTTAATTTTTGTGATTGATGATGAGATAGTTGTTCTTGTGACTTTTTCGGTAGCTTTTTTTGAGGACCTTGCATGATATTTTACCTCATTATTTTCTCATTTAAAGAGCCTTATCTTGAGACTGTGCTAAATTGATGGCTTCTTCCTATTGTAATATGTTTGCAAGCTCTTCAAATGTCACATTCTATTTAGTGTCACTTAGTGTTGTGAAAAACACTCTAAATTGAGAAGGGAGTGCTTGTAAGGTAATCGATACCAATGTTTTGTCGTCTACTATTTCAACAAGAGCTAACAACTCTATTTGTAGCTCAAATACTCAACATAGGAATTCCTCAACTATTTCATAAGACTCTATAGCAAGTTTATGAAAGTTCAATTGTAGATGAATAATCTTCATCTGATTCTTTCCCTCATATATTGTTGGTAATTTGTCCCGTGTTGTCTGCATTGTCTACATCTCTAATATGAGATTGCACATCATCGGTGACACTTAGCATGATCAGCATTAGGGCCTTAGGTTTAAACTATTCAAACTTTGTGAGTGCATCAGGATCAGTGGGAACTCACGTGGTCCTTGTCACAATGCCCCATAGTCCTTCAAATTAAAGGATCATATGCATTTTTGTTTTCCATGCAGCATAATTTGCTTCTTTTAGAAGTTGGCCATCTGATAATAGCAATTTTGTAGCAGACATCTTTTAACAACAAATTATTTTATTTTATTGTCTTAAATGCAAATTACAAGACTTTATAGCTTACTAGCGATAAAAATGGGTTCAGAGATGATCACGGTAGTTGCATGCTGAGAGACGGTGTCACTTGTAGGGGCATTCTACCTCGTCTTCGTAGTCAGCCTCGTATTCAGTGTCGAGTTCCTCATGAATTCTCTTTATTCGGCAGCATGTGTCGAACAAGAAATACTCCAGAAGGTCTTGTCGAATGAGCTCATCGAATTGAAGATTGGCAATATCATGAAGTGCCTCAAGCAAAGTAAAATAGAAACTAGAGCTTTCTTGAGTGTCTCGATGGTTTTCTATGGCTTGTGGGTCTCCTTACTTGCTTTCAGAAGTCTTGACACTTTCTCTTTCATTTGACATACATAGTGGTCTCGCTCCCGTCTCCTCCTGGCTCTTTGTTAGCCTTTCCAATAAGTCGTTAGCCTTTGGGCTCAGTCTACTACTGCCACAGACATTAGCTTCAGCATCGATTGATGACTAGAATGCTCCTCCTAGGCTCCGACTGGTCTTCAACAACTTTCTTTTTACTCCTTACAATCTCGAGCCTGTAGAATATGTCTTCTATCAGATGCAGGGATTGTCTCTTTTATTTTCCCTTCGAGACTCTCTCCCATGATTTTTCTGAGTAGCTGCTCTACTCTTTAAGGATCTCCTTTTCACTTCCAATGGTCTCCTTTGATGGCTGTGCTTCTTTGCATTTACTGCCACTGCAAACTACTGCTTACGTTGCTGATGATTGTAGCATGTGTTTCTGACTCCTCACTGTGTTTTCTCCAGCGATCTGCTATGCTGCGATCAGATTCTTGGCCGTTTAGGCTCAAGCTTTCAACGCTCTACAATTTCTACGTCACTGTATTTTCTTCTAACTCAAATCGCTACCCAGGAGTACTCCATCGACTCTCTTTTGGCATCACTGTGTTTTATCCCCTCTTCACGTCGAACTATTGCAGCATCAGTTTTAAGGTTCCGCGGCTTAATTTAACAGCTCCACATCCTTTCTATTGCCAAGCTACTGCTGTACATTACTGTTTGCCAATCTTTTTGGCTGCTACGTCTTCTTTAATGTCTTCCCTTCCTCCAGGCTTTGATGCATCTTACACGTTGTAGGTTTGCTACAGGATTTCTCCACACTAATGGAGCTCTTACCCACGATCTGTTGTCGATGCCAAACTGTTGCACTGCTTCGTACGTATTATTTTATGCTGGACAAAGGCTCGGACTCTCTCAGACTTGTCTAGCTCTGATACCAGAATTATCAAAAAGCTTTGTTTCTTATTTACTAAAAATCAAAACATACATCACAATTTATATCCAACAGCTTAGCAAAAATATTTACATCACAATTTGTGTCTGTAAATGCCAATATCATCCCATTCCACCCGCTAAGGATCCTATGGTGGTTGGTCTTTCATACCCAAAGCTTACTATCAATATTCCTCTTTCCCCAGAGAATGTTGTTAACCTAGTGGTGTATCCACCCCTTATACTCATATTTCCTTTGCAAGTGATACTCCCCTCCCTCTCCCTAATCTTTCATTGGATCCCATCCCTTGGTTGTTTCCTAAAAGTGTGGATCTTTCTAGTTCAAATTCTTAATTTGATTGCATTCTGTACTCTTTTATAGGGGAAATAAAAATATGGGAGAATAAAGAGATAATTACTCCTAAAATTATTGAAGGGAATCATACTTAAAAGTATTCTCTTTATATAAAAACACTTAACCTTGGAAAAGGAAAAGGAAAATGTTATACTTCAGATTATAAGGGTTTAGAATGATAATTATGTAAGGTGCTCTTTACAATATTTATAAATGTGAGAGAAGGCTAAAACAAGGAAGGGGTAAGAGTCCTCCGAAAGAATAATTAAGAGATTCTCTTGGAATGTTATGGGGTTGGGATCCCCAAGTAAATGAAGGCTTCTAAAGAGACAACTTCAAATATAAATCTTAGATTTGGTTTTAATTGAAGAAACCAAGCTCCCAGAAGTAGCATGGCTTGAAAAGCATTCATTTTTTAAAAACTATTTACATCCCTTTTTATTGGAGCCCAGGGTTAGTCAGTTAGCCTTTGCATCGTATTCAAGAAATATTATACTACTTTCTCTATTTTGTAATCCAAGAAATATTATATTTACCTTACGATCTTACGCCTCAAGGAGAGTATGTATTTTCCATAATTTTTTGTGTATGCAACCTCAAGATTATTTTCTAAATAGACTATGTGGAAGGAAGTATCAATGGTTTTGAACTCTTATTGAGATGAACATATATTAGTGGTTGGTGACTTAAATTGTATATTGATAAATAATGATAAAAGAGGATGGATTCATAGAAATGTTATATCCCAATTAAATTTGATTTATGTTTTTAGTGAAAAAATTTACTAGACATTGAGATGAAATATGGATCCTTTACTTGAAATAATAGAACAACTAGTTTTGGTAACCTTACAAAATGAATTGATAATTTTTTGGTCATTAACCATTGGTTAAATCAAAACTGCATCTTTAACTTTGAATTTCTAAAAGTCTAAAGGTCTGACCATTTACCTCACTATCAAAAGAGATAAAATTGCTATTTGCATTCCATCTAGATTTGAATTACTGTGGCTAAATGATCATAATATGATGGACCTTATGAAGGATTGGTGGAAAGAACTAAACCCTAGAGGCAACACTAAAATGTTTATTATACCTCATAAGCTAAAAACTGATAAACAACGCCATCAAAAATTGAAAAAGAAAAAAAATGAGTACATTTTAATGGATAAATTCATCATCAAAACTGATATTCAAAGCCTTCAAGGAAAATTATAGAGGTTTGATCATTATAGAACCTCACATATCATGGAAAAAGAGATTAGTTCAATGTTGAGCTCATTTTTAGAAAATATGAGATTTTATAGAAAACTAAATTTAGAGAGCATTGGGTCAATGATGGAGGCCATAAAAAATCTATTTCGGCAATCAACCCTAGGTACCCATAATTATAATAGGATATCAAAACTTAAAATTAATAATGTCCCTTATTCTAAGGACTTGAATGTGATTAACAAGGAGATAGTCTATTTTTTTTTTTAAAAAAAACTTGCTAGATGACTCTTCTTATAATTTTTATTTGGAGGAACAAAAATTTGTTAATCTCATTCCATGAATTATCAATGATTATTAGGATGTTGAATTAATGAGTCCCTCTATAGAGGAATAAATACATATTTCTCTTTATAATATAGATAACGATAAAGCTTTAGGACTTGATGGGTTCCCTCTAAGAAATTTTAAACACTTTTGGTAAATTTTTTAAAAGGATACTCTCAAACTATTAAATGAACCCATATCCTTGAGATAAATTATGAAAGATTTTAGTTACACCTTTCTAGCTTAGATCCCCATAAAATATAATGTACACACTTTAGATAGCTTCATATCTATTTACCTATGTAACACCATCTATAAAATTATTTATAAAGGCTTTCCTAATCATTTCCACCATCAATTTTGATTTGATTGGGTATACCACAACATGGAAGCCATAAATGGGGGAAATCAATAACCATATATCCATTTACAATTATGTGCCTATATATGACAAGGATCATGCCATATTAATCTAGTATATCAACCACTTTAATGTCAAAAAATTATTATACCCTTGGATTTGAATCCAATTACATGTGAGTGTGATTCAATTCACCAAACACCATGTCTTTATATTTTTCTATCTAATCTACATTTTTGTTTGAGTAATAAGTGTCAAACCTAAAATATATAAAATTTAGAAAGGTTTCATGTTAAGCAAATCATTATAATCAAACAAATAATTATGTTAGTTTTTACTATAAATATGGATTGTTATGATGAAAAGATGAGTTTTAGTTAATTATTTGTAAATAGAAGCATGTGCATCAATTGTTATATTAGTTTCTTTGTCTTGCATAAACAAAGATTTTAAAAAATCCCTTTTAATTATATAATTATAATAGTTCAAACATTTGTATATTTTCTTTCATTTTATTCATGTCTTTGGCATTATTGTATCCAAGTTTTCTTATTTCCTATGCATTTATTAGTCTGTGGGCAACTAGCATTGTTCATCAATAGTGAAGATGTGTTAGATCCTTTAGGTAGAACTGGTTTTTTATTAGAATTTTCTTAAGTGATAACATAAATATTATTTTGAGGAGTATAAGTTGTTACAAGTGTTTGAATTTTTTTTCCCTAATGTGTAGCTATTTCACCTTTGAAAATACTTAAATGGATGAACTTCATCCAAGCTATTTTTTTATCACATTATAACCTACATATAGTAATTTATAAATCTATAGGACTGAGGCATTCCCTGAATTCCCTCCACTTTATCTCAAATTATTTAGCAGGTGTAGGTACTATCTCAATATTTTCAATCTCCTTTTGAAATATGTTTGAACCAATAAAAATTAGTAAAATCAGTTTTAGTATGTTCACCTATGTTAAGTAGTTTACACGAAATGAGGAACTCAAAATTAGTAAGTTTCTATTATTTTTCTTAGTTTAATTTATGTTATCAATACAACTTGGCTCACCACCTTTTTTAGGCTGAGTATACCATTAGTTATTGGTTTTATGGAATTTTAATTTTTTATTTTCTTATATTTATTCACATAATTATTTTTATATTGGCATACTTGTATCCACAAATCAACTAGCTCATCGTTTAATATTTCAACCATTTACAACCAATTTCCCATTTTTTGGGATTATTTTTGTATATTGGTTATTTCTAATTTATGGAATTATTTTTATTACAAGTAATAAAAATTTAATAAATGTAAAGACAATAAATTGCATTTGGTTACCTGTTACACTATAGGGTGTTTACATCCTATTGATTTGTACTTATACCAACATATCCATTTGTGTTAGGTGTAGTAACCAAATTATTATAGGCCACATGAATGACTTGATGATTACTTGTTTAAGGTAACACATTAATTAGAAGGATGAATTATTGATGCATAGGCATGCAATTCAAGGGTGTTGGGTTATAAATCTAGCTATGATTTAGATACATATCACTTGACAATTAGTATAGGGATGTCATGAATGAACACTTGATTTACCATGGGAATATGCTTATATGAACTCAATTATAGTAGTGAAGGCAATGGACTAGATACTTTACCTTGCGGCATAATTTTTTATTCAATAGTGTTGACTTCATGATATGCCCAAAAAATTATATGAGTGTCATGGGAGTCCTTTAGACAAACATAGAGGTCATAGGGTCCAAAAGTCTCAATTAATAATGTATGATATATGATTTTATTTGTGTGTAGGGATCTTCAAATCTCCCATAAAAATATAGATATGAGTGCTAAGATGCTCATGAGATCATTTGGCTCGTTATGGGTAGATTAAAACTGATAATATAGGATTGTGGGGTCAATAGACACCTAGAGCTAATTTAAAAACATGGTTTTCATATCATTCCAAGAGATAAACTATACATTTGGTAATCCAAGCTGCATGTCATAGGCCATTATATTTAGATTGTAAAGGAACAAGTGACAATCCACATTCTTGTGTGGGATTTGATTTCTTATTATACCATCTTTTAAATCTTAAATGTAGTTTTCTACAATTTAGATTCTAACATGTATATATAAAGGGAAAATTTTATTAGGGTTTTAAATAAATCATTAGAAACTACTATGATGTTTATAGGTTAGTTACCTTGACCATGAAAACTAGAAACCATTGATAATTTTAAAGTGGAATAAAATGATTGGAAAAAGGAGTCATAGCTAAACACAAGTTACTACTGACTAGATATGTCTATTTTTTTATTTTCCTTTGTCTATAAAAATTCTTACATGTTTTGTGTTGTAAAATAAATCAAATTAACTCTCAATAGACATTGATATTATGGTTATTATCCTATTTTTTAGTTTGATATTCAAGATAGCTTAGCATGGGTAATGCCTCCAAAAATTTTAAAGTTTAAAATTTTAGTTTGGGACATCCTTCTAGCACCAGTATAATAATTGATATGTAATCACACAACAAGGTGGGAAAAGTGTAAGGGATGAACACAATACCAAAGTAAATAGATCTAAAATATTCTAGTTCATACCCTCCTATAAATAGTCTATTGATGGGTTATCTAGCACACCTATTTAGGTAGGAGAGGAACCATCAAATCTCCCCTAACATAAAACTAAATATATCCCGAAGGTTTAGATCCCCAAATTATGGTGTACTAGATAACCTAGCTGAATGATGCAAAACTATTCCATTTAAATGGGCCATTGTTGCTTTGAAATCTTAGCTAAAATAACTTACAGTAATAATGTGAGTTTATTTGATTAGCCAATATGGTTTTTAATCACATGAAAAGAAGCAAAAAATATGCATAAATTTTCTAGAATAAAAATCAGCATTTTATATTTATCATGTGAACTATAACTAATTTAAAAAATGTGCATTACATGAATTCATTTAAAAGTGCATAAAATTAATGAACACAAAATTTTCAATCAATATGAAACTTATAAACCCTAAGGTAATGTATTGATTAAAAATATATCAAAAGATGAGGCTAAAGAGGAAAAGAGTGAGCTTATTCTGCAATGAAGATCATTCTAATTCATTCAATTATAAAAAAACAAACAAATGTAATATTACATGTAGCCAAAATTCACACAACCATGAATAAAGATAGTGACAGAGTTATATGATTAAAAAATTAAGAATAAAAAGAACAAAACCACCATATATATGCATAGTAATTGAACAAAAATATCAATAACTTTGATTAATAGATATGTTTTCTTTAAAAAGAATGTCTAGGTCGATCATAATCAATTAAAATACTTTAAAAAATAGTTAGTGTAGCATTTCCCACATAAAAATATAACTAGGAAAGAAATAAAAATGTATAAATAAAAATGTTAGGTACTCTAATGTCTCCTTGAATACAAAAGTAACTAGCCCTTACAATGGATTTTTAATGGCCTTTTGTAAAAAGTTAAAATAATGGTGGGAAATAATTTTCCCTCTAGAATTTATTTGAGATCCAACTTGAATTTTGTACAACCCACCCCTCCCCACCTCATTTCCATGATCCAATCACTTTATCCCGTTTCATAATTTCCAAAATAGCAAAACAAATGAAAACAATTTTTTTTGCCAAAGCAAAAAAGGCTTTTAATTCATTAAATTAGAATTTTATAATATTAAAAAACTAGCATGAAATTGACTATATATTTTTAGTCGTGAACCTCTCCTATATACAACATACACTTTGATGGTTTATATGGAACTATCATACCAACAACAAAAGCATAATGGAAAATAGACCTCTGGGTCAAATGTTATGGCCAAATGACCATCCCCAAGTAGTCTAAGTTAAAGTGGAAAAATTAGAATTAAAATATTATTTTTAATTTTAATATAATAATGTATTTTTTATAATGGAATAATTAAATTTTAAAAACTAAATTATTATAACTAAAATAATTTAAAACTAATTTCTAAAAAAATTATTTAACTAAAATTAAATTTATTAAAAACTAAATTTAAAAAAACATAATTAAAAGAAATTTAATTTATTTTAAAAAAGTATATTTTAAAAAATAAATGCATGGTTTTTAGGGGACAAAATCTCCCCCATGGGCCTATCCATGTTTAAAAAATATACAACCAAAAGGTAAGGGGCCACCATGGCCTTCACATACCTAGTGAGGATTAATCCCATAGTAGTATAGGGTGGGGGATAACAAGTCCCCTCTAAACTTTGTCTAGGTTCAAATATAAACCATCACTATATGGGAAGCCATAAGCCCCCTAATGGCTTTGGTTAGTATTTCAGGTAAAACTATAAAATAAATAATGTTTCCACACACTCTCGAAACTTGACCTAATCAAACTTCATAGTCCAATTAATACTTCAATGCACCCCAATAATGTGAGTTGGTTATAATAAGGTTTTAGATCCCATTTACCAATTTAAGTGACACCATGCCACCATTTTGAACTAAATTTACTTTTAATTTTTATTAGATCTACATAAATCAAACACTACACTCTTAGACCTAATTAGATTTAAAATTCTGATTAGAATCATGATGCCCCAAATACACTCTCCTAGACCTAATCGGGTATGTGGGTTTGATTAGAATTGAAAATCTCTAATCCATAATGTACAAACTTAATCAAGCTTAAAATTCTAGTTATAATTAAAAATTAAAATGATTCACTAAGAGACCTAATCTTGATTTTGAGTAATATTATATAATCGAAATATAAGATTATAGAGTCCATTTTTTTATTAAGTATTTTATATGAATATTCATCACATGACCTTGGTTGAGGTGAGAAATAGGTTTTTGAGACCAAGTTTCACACCTAAAACATGATGACTCACCAAAAGCCTTGATCAAGTAACTCACTCGACTATCAAAGCAAAGTATAATCCTTGCTAGATTTCATTTCATGTTAAGCATTATATATGAAAAATGATCAAACATACTCATTTAACACAATACCATTAGTTATGTAACCTTATTTTTCATTCTAAATAAGAAAGGATAAAATAATCACTAAATCAAGAATCATCTAGCTAGACTATATGAGCAAATGAGACCTAAACAAAAAGATAAAATAGGGGTACCATTATTTTCATGAAATTATGAAATTTATTAAAATCAATAATAAATACAAGATGTTATCAATGATAATATGATTTACATAAGCAAACTTTATGGAATAATTAGTTTCCTTCACATGGAATGTTCAAATTCTATAAACCTGAGTGTGACATCTTATTTTAGTGACAAACACAATCATATATAGATTTGATTCATTCATTAACACCCCTTATATTGGGGACTTAGTGAAGGTTGAAGTTTTAGTGTTTTACCCATAACTTAAGCTAAAGATGACACAAGAGGGGCATGTCAACAACCATACTACAAAAGGTAATCATCTATTCTGGTGTACCATGCCCTAGGAGCTTATTCCTACCTCATGTCTTGTTTGACTCCTTATTCTGACTCTAGATGAAGTATGTGAGTCTTTTTTGGTGCCTATTACCCACTTTGGATGAGACCTCTACTGTTGTTGTGAAAAACTACTTGGTGGATGTGAAGAACTACATAGTGGATGTTCTAAGTCTCTAAGATCAACATACATTTCTCCTTATAGCTCTTCTTCTTGGTGAGAAGTATCCACATCATCTAACTTAGGAAGTAATTGATGAGACTTAGTTGGTATTGATTCACCATTCTACATCTCAAAATATGATTTATCAAATACCACATCTCTAATTTTGTGAATTTTCCTTGACACAAGATCCTTGACAAAATATGCCTTTGAGGTAGTGCTATACCCCAATAGGATGCATGGGAGTGTTTTAGACTCAATTTTCTTCCTCTTTTTAGCTTCTAAATGCATATATGTTGTGTAACCAAATACTCGTAAATGAGAAACAGTTGGCTTTTTACCACTCTATACCTCTTTAGGAATTTTATCTTTCAAAATTTTTGTTCGTGCCCTATTATGAGGATATACAACTATCTAAATTGCTTTTGCCTAATAGCGTTTCTCTAGCTTTGCTATTGATAAAATGCAAAAATCCATTTCCATTATGGTATGATTCTATCACTCAATAATGCCATTTTACTAAAGCATATATGGAGCAGTCAGATCTTATTTAATTCCTTGCTAGTTTAGGAATGTCAAAAAATTATTTGACATGAATTCCCCCTTAATCTGAGTTGAGGTGAAGTAGAGGTTGCCTAGTCTCCTTCATAACCTATTGGTAGAAGACCTGAAAATGATGGAGGGCCTCAGTCTTCTTTTTCAAGAAAAATACCCACATCTTCCAGCAGTAGTCATCCATGAATAGTTGGAAGTGCTTATATTTGGAGAATTAAGTGGGTAATGAGCTATTCAGATTAGTATGTATAACCTCCAAATGTTTTTTGGAATGAAAATAAATATGTTTGATTGGATCCTTTTGTTGTTTTCCTATAAGGCATCCAGTGCATATGGGTAAGGAATTGCACAACTTTAGAAGTCCATATACCATCCCTTTAGAACTTATATGGTATAAAGATGTAGCTGATAAATGACCATAATGGTAGTGTCAAAGGGTAGTGTATTCTATCATTGATTCAAATGGAGTTGCTCTAGAAGATGAAACAATATCTAAAGAAAACAACTAATCTTTCAGAACAGCTTTTGCAAGAACTTTACCTTTTTGTGAAATCAGGCAAGTTTTGATGCCATTTTTCACAAGAAACTCCACCTTAACTTGATGATTCAATAGCTGACTGATTGATAAGAGATTGAATTTCAAACTACAAACATATAGTACCTTCATAAGTATACTTTTTTGTGTTCTGAAGGGAATGGTAACTTGACCTATTCCTACTATGACATACTCCTTATTGTCATCTATCTTACCCTGATCTCGAGTGGGTTAGTCTGTCAATGAATCAAACAACTTATTGTCACCTATCATGTGATTAGTGGCACATGAGGCAATCAACTAGATATTCCTTATGGGTTACAAGGTCTGGGAGACTAGTACTACATTCTTGTCTTCATCATTTGTTACTTCGTAAGATTCATCATCTTGTTAGGTAGTGAGAAGTCCCTTCTACTTCCACTAGCAGGGATATCTTTTTGACTTCTAAGTATCATCATGCCTAGCTATGCTTGGCTTGCTGGTAGATATTTTGTTTTAGTTATTGTACTAGTAGCTGCCTGTGTCATGAGTGTTGTGACAAATGTGACTCCACCTCTTTAATTTTTGTGATTGATGACAAGATAGTTGTTTTTGTGAATTTTTTGATATCTTTTTTGGAGGACCCTTGCATGATATTTTACCTCATTATTTTCTCATTTAAAGAGCCTTATCTTGAGACTGTGCTAAATTGATGGCTTCTTCCTATTGTAATAGGTTTGCAAGCTCTTCAAATGTCACATTCTGTTTAGTGACTTCAAAATGACATTAAATGTGACTTTAGGTTTATAATACATTATAATAATAATAATAATATTTAGTTAATTTATCATAAACTATTTGTAATTAGGACTCTTCTAATAAAATAATCCCTTCAAGTAGTTTACACATATATGATGCCATCTTTCAAGATGCCTAGTGTTGTGAACAAACTTATCTCAAGATTCAAAATGATTTTCCTTTGGAATGGATTAGATAATAGAAAATAAATAAATTTGGTATACTTAGGAAATGAATATTTTCTAAGGTAAGGGGGGGGGCGAGGTTTGGTTTAGAGATTAAGGACATGAACATAGCTTTGGGCTACAAATATTTTTGGAGAATGCACAAAGAAGGTGATGGGTTATGAAACATATTCTATAGAGAAAAATATGGAGATTTAATAAAGGTTTTTGAGTAATCCCAATAAATAAATTTTGATGAAAGGTCTAAGAAAAGATAAATTGGATTTTTGGGTTGATTTATTGATCGATTCTAGCCCATTAGACAAATATTTTGCGAAAAGTTTATAGATTTTTTAGTTGACTAATGGAATCAAAATTATCGGTTTATTTTAAGATGAAATTGATAGAGTAAAGGAGAAATAATTATAAATGAGTGTGTAAAACACACTTTATATTTGAGAAGATGCTTAAATTATATAGGGAATTCAAATATAATAAAGCTTACAACAACACATGAGGTAATTATTTGACCATATTTTAAATTTGAAAAAAATGAGATTTGAAAAATTGAAAAAAATGAAATGAGATCAAGCAGTACACCTTTATGGAGATGAAACTAGACTAATCTTTATCCTATAACTCATGATGGAGAAGTATTTAGCCATTTTTAGAAGACATGTAGAAATTTAACCAATGGAAAATTGAGAGTGATTAAGTCCCAATTTTGAATAAGTAATCAAACTCTTGGATTGAAAGGATGTATGCTTCAAAATTTCATGACTGGGGAATAATATCAATAGTACTAATTGAAAATGGTGTAACTATTATGGGTTCACTAGTTTAGATGGAAAAGTCATTGACCGTCACTCAAAAAGAACATATACCACGTGTAATAAAGTATGGAACCACTAAAATGGTTTTGCTATAAGTAATGCTAAGTCTATTAAGTGTCACTATACTCAAACATACATTATTCATAACAAATCAAATATTACCTCTAAAGACATATCTGGTTCTTTGAAATTAAAACTTTGAAAATTGAAAAGTAAGCATCATGCCTTTGAAACTATAAATTTAATATTACAAAATGTAAATTTAAAACTTTTAACTTTGAATAAGTATGAACATGATTAATTATCATCCCTAATGAATATTTTGTCAAGTGATATAGAATTCCAAGTACCTATATGATCAAATTTAATTGTATTTTATGACATGTAACTTTGATCTAGTAATTATTTCTAATATGCCCATGCATATGCATTCAATTTTGTATAATTATATACTTTGAGTCTTTTAAAATAGATTGCATATGTATGTCACATGCTCCTATAATCTTTATCAATGTGACCATGACTTTCAAGTGTTTATTTTTTGATTTCTTTCGAATATTTAAAAACATATACTCTATACTTTTTAAACCTATAATCTTTCCTAATTTTTTTCATGGAGTATTGGATATCTAGAGAAAGTCGACTATGATTCCCAAATCTTAAGCTAAGTGATGTAACCTACAAGTCACTCATCTAATAAAAAAAGTTATTTATACCATGTCATAAATATAAAATAATTCAATTTTCTGGTCATCATGTGGAGAGTATTTTATCATGAAAATGGAATTTTCATTGAATCATGTATTTAACATATTGGCTATGAGGCATACAATTTTTATCACTAAATATATTTAGTAATGAATCATGTAGTATAGTGATCATATCTAAAGTATACTACATAGTAAAAGTGCATGATATATATTATGGAACCACTAATCAATCTCAACAAACACATAAATAACAAATCACAATGTCACACACTAACGCCAAGGGTGCATACAAGTGACATGAATATACCACAATAAATAATGCCAAGGGCCATATAAAAATAACATTAAGTATGTCACAAATAGGGGACATGAGAAAATATTATACATATAAGTTAAAATCATACACATAAGGTTAAGGGAGTGAAATAATGAAAATATGCAAATGTCTCATAATAAAATATCAAACACATAAGGCAAAGAGGAATATATAAGGACATACTAAAAGGTCACACAAAAAAATATCATATCCATAGGGAAAAGGGTGACAAAAAATAGACATGCTAAAATGTCTCACATAAAACAAAAATATCTCATAGTGATTTTCCATTATTTTTTCCACAAGGGCATGGGGCCATACATAATAAAATATTAATGTCTATACTATTTTATTGGAAAGTGAAGAACATTAAAGGATATTAAATTAAGTAAAAAATGGCATTTTTCATCAATATATAATAATCTAAAATTATAAACAAGTAACATATTCATGTAATACAATGTGGGATTTGATTAAGTAGAAAAACAATTTTAAGATATGTATCTCAGAATGGCATTTGAGTTCATAGATAGATATATCATGGTATAATGTGATCATAGAATTTAGATGCCCTCAGCATAGTTATTTCCATTGTGTAGAGGGGAATCCAATATCTAACAATCCATGTATAATATGTACTACATCACACTTGTATACCTTATTAAATGCATGTGTATGTAAACTAATAATATGGTACCCACCAAAATATGTGATAAATAAAAAATGTACTAAAGTAACAACTTTTATAACACTCAGGTCTTGAATTTTTAGTAGTATCTGGTCTATGAACCCATCTATGACATTTTAGAGCTTATAGAAAGAAAGAATCATTAGAGTTTTCAACAACATGTCCCTCTTTATAGTAATCCTCACTTTTAAAATAGAGTCACTCTTATAGGGAATAATGTTATTTAGGCTCATGTTGATTTACCTTGCTAATTATGGAGCTAATGGTTCCATTGATAAGTATAAGGCACATCTTATAAAAGGGGTTCTCATAGGTCAAAGGTATTGACTACTCTAAGAATTTTGCACCCCTTACCAAGATGTATTTTGTTTAAATTGTACTTTCTCTTACTGCATCACATGGCTTGCCAGTATATTTGATGGACATTAAGAGTGCTTTTTTACATGGAGAATTTCATGGGAAAATATATATGGATTATTTAACTAGTTTTGTTCACAATTCTTCATTTGTTTTTTTACTTAGGATGTCTATTTATATTCTCAATTAGGCCCCTTAGCTTCTATATGAGAAGATGGACTTATTTCTTGTCTCTACTATCTTTGTTTGTTTCTACTTCGATTCCACAATGCATATTTAGTGTAATAGGGAGGAAATTACTATAATATTAGTGTATATTGACAATATGATTCTCATAAAAAACTCTTCATCTCATATTTAGACTATTTAGCATGTACTTTTAGAATAGTTTAACACGATAGACATTGATATTTTGGATGTATTCCTTCATTTAAAGATTTCATACTCAGATACAAGGATTTATTTGAGTTAAAAGAAGTATAACCTTGATATTTTAAAGCATTTTGGCATGATTTATTGAAATCCAAGTCCTTCTCCTTTTTAGTCTAGAGTGACTCTCAATACCTCTTATACTTCTCCACTTTGTAATCCTACATTGTATAGGAAGATGGTTTAGAGTCTTCTTTATTTGACCTATACTTTCCAAGACATTTCATTTATAGTTAGTATTATATATAGGTTTTCACATGACCTTCATGAAATTCATTAGTAGACCACCAAGAGGATTATATGATATCTTCAAGTCACTAATCATTTTGAATTATATTACACTAGGGGTTATAATCAGTTGGATAAATACAATGAATCAAATTGGGTAGGTTCTCTTGATGATAGGTGTTCCACTTCTAGAGATATAGTTTATCTTGATTCTTCAACTTTTTGTTAGTTATGTAAGACGTAGAAAGCTATTCCACTTTCATCTGTAGAGGTTGAGAATAGGGCAAAAATTATAATGAATCGGTAATTTCTTTGGCTTTATCACTTGTTGACAGACTTTGGCTTCATATAGGAATCATCTAATGTACTTTGGTGTGATAACCAGAGTGAAATTCATATATCTCACAAAACATTTGAGCATTACTAGACTAAACACATTGAGTTATATATGCAATTAATTCATCAACATATTCAAGATGGATGGCTTAGCTTGGAGTACATTCCAACTCATCAATAGTTTGTAGACATCTTATCAAAGCTTTTTGCATCAACTCATTTCCTTAAATTATGTGAAATGATTAGGGTTTCATAATTTGGTCTTAGGGTGATTTTAGGACATATTACTTATTCATTTCATGGATACATATTTTATATGAGTAATTTATCAGGCCTAGTTATAGGGACTCATATTGTGGGTATGCCACTTTTTCCTTTTTGTCTTTCATTATCCCTTAGCTTCACATGAGGGGGGCGGGGCGGAAGGAGGGGGGGTGCGTGGTGGGTGGTTGATGGGGGGTGTGCAAGGCGATATTAGAGTATGTATTTAATGTATATCTCACATTTTCTAGTGTATTAGTTAGTTATTATGTCATTTACTGAGCTTATCCTATGCGAATATTTATTTGACATTGGATATTTAGGTTAGTTATGTGTTTTTATTTGCCCATTTTTAAAAGGTATTTTATTTGTAATAGCATATCATATTTATAAATAGAGCATGATTTAATTTTCTTTAAAATTAGCTATTTTTAGCTTCATGTTTGATATTATTGGAGTTATAACTTCTGAATCTTAGGTTGGATTACTTTTTCTCAATTATTAACATGTACCTGACCCTTATTTAAAGATGATGCTAATGAAAATTGAGTTGGGTGAATGGAGAGGTAAATGGATGGACATTATATAGAAATTTAAATTGGATCTACGATATATGAAAATTATAATTAGGAAAAGATTGAGTAATGTGATCACTGAAGTTGATTCATAGGTTATTTGTTAATTTTATATAGTACATCCCATCACATGTGATGAGTGGTATCAACATATAATTTGGTAATTCTTGATTAAAAGGTTCTTAAGCTACTTATACTCCACTCAAATAATATAATTATATGTGAAGCAAAAAATCTTATTGATTAAATTAGGAATTTCGTATAGGAAGAATGATAAAAGAATTTATTTGAGATGTTTAAATAATAATGATGTGGATGAAGCACTCAAAAAAAATTAAGGGAAATATACAACTATAAATAGTTTAGGGAGTGCTACGGTTCACCAAATATAATAGGTAGGTTATTATTGGTCAAAAGTTTTTATTGATGCTTATTCACATGTGATAAGCTCACACATCTATCAAGTTATCACACACAAAGAGAACAACCATTTTACACAATTACAACCAGTTATTAATGTGTAACCTTTTACAAAGTGAGTGTTTTATGTATTTTTTGGTATTAATGTTAATTCTTTCACTATACAAATCTATTTATTAGGATCCCATTTCTTACCCATTTCTTTTCATTATTAGTGTATTAGTCACTATCGATGCATATAAATTATGAGTTGTCCTTTTATCATGATTGAATTATCCCCCACACATGGCAAGTAATAGTTTTTAGAATAGATTTAATATTTAAGTAATCTTTGAGGCCCTATGAATGTACCGACAAATATTAATCTATTTAGCTTTCTCAAAGGAGGTTTCCCCTAGAAGTGACATGCGATTTAAAGGCTATTTTGAATTATTTTTCAAAGTTCATTTAATTATTCATTTATTTTTTGTAGTTTGTAAATATGTGCAAAAGGTTCCTCACATCTAGTATTAGGAAATGTCTAAATCTACAGGAAGATTTTTGATAAATCTTTTAAGAAATGGATTTCTAAGAGTTGAGACATTTATAAATAAATTTTTCCTTGTTTTTTTTCTATATATTTATTGTACATTCGGATAAGGGTTAACAAACCTATGTATAACTATGAGTATTATATGGGTATAAGGCTTAAAAATAATTATAAGGGACAAAAGGAACTAAAAAATAATTGGACCATTGAGACGACCTACCAATAAAAAAGACGATGGCCGCATCTTGACTAACTATTTTCTACACATGAGGTAAACCAACACATATAAATTAAGGGTAAATATGTGGCCATAAATTTTATAGAGATTGGTACTCATTCTAACAACATTGTTGTCTGAAGAGTCTCCTTAAAACCCCTAGGTAAATGAACATACATGGGTCCCATATCCAACATAATAGTTTTAAAAGACCATCAGTAGAGTCATTAAAGTTGAGAATAATTAGTAACCACACACTTGTTTATGGACTTTTAGAAGGAATAACCAAGCATAAGTTTGTTTTCGATAAAATAAGGCAGCTAAACCCTTACAAAAAGTAGAAAATCCATAGAGGCAAACATCACAAAAGGTGCCTTAAAATAGAAACATCATAGTTTGTTAACCCAACAAAAATAGCAACAATCAACTAAGATAGTTATAATAGAGTAGTAGAGTATCATCAAAATAGAAGCAAAAAATAAGGAGGTAGATTATCTCCTTGCTTAAGCATGGATTTAAAAAGATCATCCAAATTCATAGAGTTTTCCTCATTGTCAGTAGTAACAATAGAACCCAAGTCCTACAGCATAGAAATGTTAAGGAAAATAGAATTCTAGAGCATAGTAGAAAGGTTCTATTCTAATTTCTGAATGCAACCCCTCAGGACTACAATTTCAGATACCAAGCTAGCATCGATTTCTATTTCATTATCAACCTCTTCCACAAACATCTTTTCCACTTTGCCAGCATTTCCCATAGATTCAACAACATCCTCAACAGTAGCCTCTAATTCTTTAGTCTCTTGCTTACCCTCAACATACATAGAGATTTCTTGAACATACATGTCCTTGGCCTCATCACCCTAAGTGGATTTATTAGAGGTGGTCTTAGAGTGGTCAATAAGCTTAGGCTTGGGAGCAATTTTACCAGCAATTCACCCTAACTGCCTAACTCCTAAGGAGAAACCCTCTTTAATAGCCTTAGTAGATGAATGAGACTTTCTACCTTAACCCATGGGTGTCTTAGAGGGATTTTTTTGGGTCCTCATAGTAGCCCCCATAGTGCTCGCTTCACCAGCATATGTCTTCCTCTTCTTGCACTTCGTACTCATAGTAGAGCCTGTATTATCTATGGGAATCTCCTCAAGAGTAAAAAAGGAAACTTCTTTTGTCTTAGTAGAAATAGGGGAAAGACATAGCTCTTCAATAATATCAGTAGTAATAGGGTTAGAAGAAATTTCCCTTTATTAATTTGAATGGCCTTAGAAGGTTCAAGGGCAAGACAGAAATTGTAAAGATAGAAGATAAGGCCTTGATGAAGGGGGATAGGTTTCCTAGTAGTTTTCTTAGCCATTTTAGCTCTAACCCTAAGAAAAAAATACTCAAGGGAAGAAAGCATATAAAAAGGAAAGCTAATTTGTGAATTTCACCTCAAGTGATTTAGAAGGGGAAGATGATAGTTGTAAAACCTGGTGAATCACCCCTCCAGGGTGAAATAATTCATGAGGAGAAAACACACACCATCCCAAGGCTTGAGCAGCTTGGCTCGATCAAATCCCCCTTGATAAGGTATTAATTCTTTGCCTTCTACAAGAAAGAGCTTCTAACTAGAAAGGTCCACAATTTTAGTTTTCCATTGTAGTTTAATCCCTTGAGTAGACATACCAATAGCCATAGAAATCACATTCTTTGAAATGTCAAAACTAATTCTCCCCATAGAGACTCGCTAGTTTTGCCAAGACCTAGCGAATTGTTCAGAAAGGTTTTCATCATACTAGGTTGTCTTTGAACTCACAACAAGAAATTGATTCCATTTAAATTCTATCACCACCTATGTTGGACTTATAGAATAAATCACAAAAACCCCAAATTTTCACAGTCGTATTTGCAGTAACTTCAATCTCTTGATCAAAGATATTGATAATGGTGATGAAATAACACATAAATAAAGAACACCATACAAAGATGACACTTACTCATCCCATGCTTAAACATAATTTCAAGGTAATCACCATAATGATGAAGCAGTATGCTTGCCTTATCAAAGGGGCATAATGAAGTGAAAATGACAATCAAAAAAGTACAAAAAGACCCATACTCCAAGATACACATTATCACACTCTAAAAGGACTGAAGAAGTGAGCTATCTTTCTAATAGATCTGACTCATCCTTAACATGTCACTTCCTTTTGAATGAGATCTCTAATATCTAAAGTGATGTGATCAATTTAGTGCTAGCTTTGCCAATTTGAATATTGTTGGCCAAGTTCAACATAGGCATTTGCAACATTATTAACCTCATGATAAATATGTGAGATGTCTACCCTGGTAATCTTTTGTAAGAGAATCTATATATCCCTAATAATATATTTCAACTTAATACCAACATTTGACACATTGTTAACCACATCAATAACCATTTTAGATTACCCCTAAATACTTAAATTTCTTATACCAAGAGAGATAGCCAATTTAATCCCCCATAGAAGAGCAGTTACTTCAGCATAATTATTACTTTGACAGCTTAATCCACCAGCATAGACAACAATCATCCACCCTTTGTCATCTCTTATAATCCCTCCCCCAATAGCTTTACCATCAGCCTTAGAGGCCCCATCAAAGTTAGACTTCAAGGGATTTCATCTAGTATTGAGTCTTTGTAACATTTTGGAATTATTATGAATAGGAATATGATTTAGGATCTTCCAATTAGCTATAATTTGTTCCTCTTCATGAGTCAGAGGTTTCTTCATAGTACGAATTTGGGCATTAGTGACACTTTCTATTAAAGTCTTAACAAAAGTATGTGAAATTTGAGAGACATCTCTAGCGGTATCCCAAAAAATTCAATGGTTATGCTCTTTCCATAAATTCTAGGTCAAATAGGGTAGAGTTTGTTTCCATAACTCAAGGAGCTAGGGGTGAGAAAAGGTAGAATACTAGTTGTTAATAACTTCCTTAATGTTAGAATTACAGACCCACTAAATATTGAAATATTTTAGGATTATGTCCCAAAATTCCCTAGCAAAATCACAGTGTATGAGAGGATGAGAAATAGTTTCCTCCATTAAGTAGCATAAATAGCATCTATTGACCAAGGTAAACCCTCTCTTCTGTAAGTTGTCTTGGGTTAAAATTTTGTTATGAGTACCAGGCCACCAAAACATGTTGATTTTTGGTAAGAGTTTATGGTTCCAAACTTTTCTCCGTATCTCCTTTCTATGAACCTTAGGAACCATCAAATGATAAACAGACTTGATAGAGAATTGACCATTCTTATCTGGCCACCAATACTACTCATCCTCTCAAGGGAAGAGAGGGATTATGACCCCCTAAATCAACTGTTGAACATCTCAAAATCTAGGGGAAAGATCAAGATGATGATCGTAACAATCTAATAAATTTTTTCAGCTCTTATTGCCATTATTATTAACCATGTAATCGTAAAATTTATCTCCAAAAAATTGAGTAGTAATGCTAACAATTTCTCTGTAATCCACCTATGTAATAAGAGCCTTATCTTTTATCCAAATGTCATTCTAGATATTAATAGACATGCCATTTCCCAATTTCCATCTAATCCCTTGCTTAAGAAGACTTCTAAATTTCAGCATGTTATTCCATATCACAGATCCTTAGGGTAACCCTACCTATTGGAGAAAGTTGGAGTAGTCAGTAACATGTAGATATTTGGATTGCATGAGTTTCCCCTAATCATTATGTTTATGAATCAAATTCTAGTTAATTTTGGAGAGAAGGGCTTTGTTCATGTTTTAGATGGATCTAATATTGAGGCCACCATGTGATTTAGGGAGGCACACTCTTTCCAAAATGACCAAGGACATTCTCTATTTATCTTTCAGCCCCATCCATAAATTTTTTTATTTAAATCTATTCCAACTTTTCAGCAAAATAAGTAGGTATGCCTTATAGAGAGGCATAAGGGAGCTATAATTTGCCTGTACTGCTGAGTAGTTTCCCTTTCCATCCAATCAATTTCCTCTAAGTTCTTTCCAATATTCCATTCCAAAAACTTGGAGACACCTCCTTGACTGTAAGGAGGAGGCCTAAATAGGTAGCAGGAAGATCATCTTCAGCATAGTCTAGGATGTTAATGGTTTTTTTCTAGAGATCATTAGGAGTATTAAAGAAATACACATTGCTCTTTTGAAAATTTATGTGTTTCCCAGAATCTATGGCATAGTTGTTTAAAATATTCTTCCATATCTGAGCTTCAAACAAAGAAGAGATGCCAAAAATAATGGTATCATCAACAAACTGCTGCACAGACATAGGGAAAAGGGAGGAAGCAAATTTGATGCCCACTAGATGTTTAGATGTGATATTAGCTTGAATGTATCTCCCAAAGGCCTCTACCATTATGATGAAAAAGTAAGGGGGAAAGAGGATCCCCCTGGTAGAGTCCTCTCGAAGAAGAGAAGAAACCTCTAGGGACCCCATTAACTAGGATTGAGAACTTAATAGAAGAAACAACATTCCAAATGAGGAGAGACATTTTATCATTAAACCCAAACTTTCTAAAGAATTGAAATAGAAAAGTCCATGAGACCCTATCATAGGCTTTAGAAATATCTAACTTGAGAGCCATGCCAAGGATTTTACTTTTATCCATGGAATGAATAGTTTCATGAGTGGAGATCACAGCATCAAGATTTTGATGACCCAGGACAAAGACTTTTTGAGCAAGGGAAATAATTTTATCTAAGAAAGGTTGGATTCTCATGATAATAACTTTAGTGGAAAGCTTATAGACAATATTACATTGGCTAATAGATCTAAATTTTGCAAGGTGGGTGGGATTTAACTTTTTAGGAACTATGAGAATAAAGGTATTATTGATCTATTTTAAAAGTTTAGTAGTTCTGAATAAATCTCAAACAACAACAATAAGATTAGTTCCCACTATATCCCAATATTCTTGGAAGAAAGTAGGAGGGAAGCCATCAGGGCTGAGAGCTTTGAAAGGACCTATAGAGAATAGAATAGCATGAACCTCCTCCTCAGATATAGGCCTTGGCATTTTTAGGTTGTCTTCCTTAATTATCAGACATGGAATTTTGTCAATGAATTGATTCGTAGTCCCGATATTCTCATCATCATTAGCTTGTTTGGTCAACAAATTTTGGAAGAATATCACTGCTTGTTCTCTAATCTAATTATCCTTAGTTATAATATTACCATTTTCCAAACATAATTTTGTTATGGAGTTAGCCTTCCTGTGTTTTATGGCTAAAAGATGAAAAAAGGCCATATTCCTATCACCCTCTTTAAGCCACTAAATTCTAGACTTTTGTTTCCAAAATACCTCCTCTCTACACGTAAGATTATTTCAGTCAAAAATTAGATCATGTTCTTTAGAAGTGTCTTATGAATCATCTCCTTGAGCAATCCACTATTGGATATCTACAAGTTTTCTGGCTATGTTTTTCTTCTGACAAAAAAATGACCAAAACTATATCTATTCCACCTACATACTACCTGTTTGATGTGAACTTTTTTTTTAACCAATCTGAACATAGGAGTTCCTTGAATAGGAATTTGCCACCATTGAGCCACCAGTTTTCTTAAGTATTTATGCTTAATCCACATGGATTCAAAGTGGAAAGGGAAAGGACCACGTTGGCTATGATGTTTCCAACTGAGGAAGATAGGGCAATGATTAGACATAATTCTAGGAAAAGCCTGTAGATGCATATTATGATGATTATCCCAGTTACTAGAAATAAGAAACCTATCAAATTTAACTTAGATCATTTGGTCTCCTCTTCTTCTATTGGACCAGGTAAAATTTTGAATTTGCAGCTCCACATCTAGCAATCCCCATGTATTTATAAATTCTACAAATTCAAACATGTGGTCAAAGTAATCAAGAATCCCACTAGATTTCTCAGAAGGATATAAAGGATTGTTAAAGTCACCATCGAGCATCCATCTAGTGCATGGGGTATTGGTCATGATGCTACTAAAAATAGTAAACAAATTTTGCTTTAGAGCTCTGTTATTTTGGCCATAGATATTGATCAAAGACCAATTTAAGGAAGGCAAAGAGAAGTTAATAACCAGAAAATGCATATTAGAAGCAACCAAAGAACCCTAAAATTTATCACTGTTCTACATAGTAACAATCCCACTAGAAGCCCCTATAGCCAGACTGATGCAGAAAGCATCCTTAGGCCATATGTAGTCAGCTATCCTCTTAAACCTCTCCTCATTCATCTTGACCTCTTGAAGTAATAAAATCTCTAATTTATTATCTAAAACACAAATTTTAGCCTCAAACTATTTGGAGGGGTTGTTAAAGCCCCTCAAATTCCAGGATAAAATTCTCATTTAGAATATTTGTGGGAATGGGCCTCCAGTGTTTTCTACTTACCACTGGCAATCTCCCTGGTAATCTCCCATTGCCTTGTTTCCCTTAGGGTTGGTCTCCCTTATTTGGAGTCAGTGCCAACATCAGTAGATTTTTTACCTCTACAGTTCTTTTTCTTAGGGGTAATCCATTCCTCCTACTCCTTACCACTACCACTTTTCCCTATTTCAACTATCAATGAAGGATTGGCTGATTGGTTGCCTGCTTCCAGAGAATGAGAAGTATCCTAGGTTGAATATAAAGTTGTTTCTCCCTCAGTATCTACTATTTCTAAAGGTAGATCATACTGATCATCTCTCAAAACCTTTCCTTCTTCATCATCCCCATCTATCGATTGGGCACGTATTTCACCCTCCTCAATCATATTGGTCTATTGATCCAAATAGTTGTCTGTATCTACAACATCATTTTGACAATCTTTATTCATAACCTTCTCATTATTATCATCTAGGAAATATTTTTCCTCATTACCTGAGACAACATATTGACCATCTTTTTCCATATCCCTCCTAGTATTATCATCTGGAACAACATTTTTTGCATTACCCCCCATTCCCTGAATGCCAGGGTTGGTAGTTTTGTGAGAATGATACTCACCCTCAATATGAGGTTCATATTTCTTTCCCATTTGATTCACCTTACATTGAGTCATTATATTTCCCTTTTCCTTACATATTTGATAGAAGGTGGTAGCATTTTCATAGAGGATCGATTGAGTCCAAATCCCATATTTAGAGTTTAACTCTATAGACATGGGAAGGGTTTGATTGATCTCCACATTTACATAAATTTAGGCATAAACACACCTGGATTGAGTGTGGGTAGTATGATCCATAGTAACATACTGACCAAAGGAGTTTCCAATAACTATAAATATTTTTTCATCCCAGAATTCCAAGGGAAACCCTGGCAAGCTTACCCAAGCAAGACTAGACTTGTTGAGGTTCGAGTTAGGGTCAAACCTTAGTTTCTAAGGGCACATAGCAAGTGAATGTGGACCATAAATCTAGGGTCCTCTAGCAATAATAGCAATCATATCCTCCCTATTTATGAATTTAAATAGGAACAAACCTCTTGCCATAGCAATGACCGAAACACTACCTTTGATTCTCCATCGAAAAATCACCCATTTCCTAACCATCTCAATATTAGGATGGAAGGATAAAAACATACCTACTAGAGAAAGATCCATTGTCACCATTATTTCTTCATTCAGATCATCTAGAATAGCTAGAGCCATATCCTCTGCAAAAAATTTTTGACAAGAAGGCTCGACATGTTTTTAGTAGAACACATCTTTTCCCTAGTTAACGCTTTCTTCCATCCATTGGAAGGAACATCCTCCAACAAATTTGATTCCCCAGAGGCATTGAGAAAGGTAGTAGCCTCTATTGAAATAGAAAGCACTCAGAACTAACAACCTTAACAAAACCCTAAACAATCATGGAAAGTGACATATCTCACAGTCGTTATTGTAAAGAAGAAGAATGTTAAAGGTATTTCACTAAAGTAGATTGCCAAGCATAAGTTTGTTTCCAAACACAAAAAATTATTTTTCATTAAATCCCTCTATATATAGTTTTATTGACTCTTTAAATTTCCTTGAACACCTTAAATTCCATTATGCAGATTTTATTCCTTGCGGGTCCATATCCAAAATTCACTTTTATTATCCATAAATCTATGTAAAATTACTATTGTAGATGATGGATAGAGGCACATGTATTCAAAAATTAGACATATAAAGTGGTGATCAACTTTCTTGATGAGTGAACTATTACCAAGATTTGAATTTATTTTACTCTCGTATGTGATATTGTCCTTGCCTCCTCTTTGAAATTTACTAAATAGACATAAAACAACAAGGTAATTCTCAAGTACTGTTATAATTATTATCTATGAGATAATGATGTTGTTGAATGAATAAATAAAATTATTTCATATGTGATTAATAATATCTATGATTCATTATATTCTACTAAATCAATTTGATGAGATCCTAAATTAGGGATCCGATGGAGTCAACTTGTTTTCAATGTAGAACTAGGTATCAAAAACACTCCATTGTGTCAACTAGGTTCATGTGATAAATTTTCATATAAAATAATTAGTATAAAAATATAATTTGGAATATTTTATTTATCTTTAATAATATTTCTCAAAACCTTGATTAGGTATGTGGGTTTGTGAATTAGGTAGTATCATCAATAATCGGCCTGTATGCCTGATTAGGGTTATATGAGTGCATTTTTAATTAAATTCTAACACTGATAAGGTATAAGATTATATTATTTTAATCCCATTATTATAATTAAACTTAAACATCTAATTATGTTAAGAGGGAAGTGTGGTGTCACTTTGTATTTTAAATTGAGTTACAAGACATGATTATAACTAATCGATATCATGGGGTCATTCATATTATTAATCAGACTATAAAGTTATATTTGTTTAGATTAGGGAAGGGATAAATAATTTATTTATTATTATGAAACCAAATCTTGACTAAGTCATTAGGGGGCGTAAAGCCCCATATCCATTGGTGGTGAGTTTTAAAACTCAACCAAGTCTTGTAGGGACTTCCACCCGCCCCTTCCCCCCACCCTTTCATCACTCCACCCCTCCCCCTACCCATCCTTGTGGAAGCTTGGGATTTATCCCTAGCTAGGACTATGTATGGTGTAATTCCCCCTACCCTCTGTAAGGTTTTTTTTAATATTTTTTTATTGAAATTTAATTAATTTAGTTTCTTTCAATGAAGTTTTTTAAATTCATTTTCTATAAATTTAATTTTAATTAATTAGGTTTTTTATAAATTAGGTTTAAATTAATTTAGATGTAATAAATTAGTTTTTTAATATTAATTATTCTAATATTATATTTCATTAATTTTTAAAAATAAAAATTAGTATTTATATTCAAAATTTTCCACTCTAGCTTAAAATACTTTGAGGTGGTTGTTTTACCATAATGTTTGGCCTGGAGGGCCATTTTTCATGTCATTTATTGCATTGAGAACCTGGTTTTATCTTGGTTATCATAGAAGACACATTATTAAAAAGATATTAATCATTCAAAATTTATTAGTATTTTCATTATATAATTTTAATATGTGTTGTAAAGTGTTGATTTGATGAATTAAAAAACTTTTTCCTTTTGCTAATAAATTAAATTGTTCTATTTCTTTTATTTTCAAGTGTGAAAAGTAATATCATGATTAGAGATTGAAAATGAGGGAGAGAAAAATTAAAAATTCAATTTGGATCTCAACTAAATTTTGGGGGGGAAATTATTTTGCCCATTGACTGATTTTTTTTAAAAGGTCAGCCAAAAGTCATTACAAGGAATTATTCATTTTGTATGCAAGGAGAGACTAAAGGACCAAATCATTTCATTTTTTTTTTTCATTTTTATCATATTCCTTATATGATAAAAGTTTCTATAAATATTTTATATTTATTTTAATTGATAGAGATTTGCCTATACATGATCTTTCAATTAAACAAATATATTTATCAACCCTACCCTTACGTTTAGGCAACATAAAATCAATATTGAATGGTGGATGTTAAGATACAAAATTGCAATAGAGTAATTTATTTAAAATAACATCAGGTTGTTGTGATAATATTATAAATTTATTATTTCTTGGATCTATCAATTCAATATTGTTTGTTTATTAGAAAATTGTATTGACTATTAATTTTAACTCATTCCTATTTTTGTTATATGCTACCTTTCAGTTTGGATTGATTTAAAACTTTGCATTTAAAATAGATGGATAAATTGATGCATATTTTAAGCTTTTAAAACTTATGAGATTGAATTTAATTTCTTTGGATATATGGCATAAGTCATCAAAATATTTGAATTTGTTAAATAAGTTAAAATCATGGAGTGGTGCTACAAACATTTGTGGGAAGATATATAATAATTCATTGCTTGCCATATAATTTGGCATTTTAGTTAGCATACTTATATTCCAAGTAACCTAGTCACTAATTGGCTCATTTGACCCTTTTTTGAGTTTTAAAATATTACACAGATGACATTGTTTCACCAATGTTGATGGAAAAGTATGCTTGAAATTTTTCCAAATGGTTGAATACTCTAATTTATAGAAGTGGAATATCATATAACCATTGTATGACATCATATTTTAGGCTTCTTGGAAATATATCAGTTAAGAATTTTGTCATTATAAGCATTTAATTTAAATATGTTGCATGGAATGATCAAATATGTTTTTGAAGATCACCTTTACCTTCATAAATTGGTAGTTTAGGAGGTATGAAACATGTTGATAGTGGGTTATAGGATATATATTAAACAAAACATTTTGAATCCAGCTATGGAAGTCAATTAAATGACTAATTATAGAGACACATTGTTCCAATTAAAAAAGGTTAACATGTAAGGTTACAACATTTTTCTCACAAGAGTGTGCATTAGGTGAGGTTGGAAGTGGTCCATGTGTAGTAATCAAATGAGATGTCTGTGATAAATATGTATAAATAAACATATGAATTTATTAGAAACCATGTGATGCCCTATATTGTAATAATAATGGTACACATGTAATAAGAGGTATTGGT